>BEXV01001964.1:42742-62585 GCA_003118195.1 Hemicentrotus pulcherrimus | reverse complement strand
TTAAGTCCTGTGGCAAGATATGAATCCATATTTGCCACTCACCGGTCACCACCCAGCTGTAAATGGGTACCAGGCCCCTGGAACATAAAGCTAATAGCAATTGATTGTATATCATGGTCAATTTTAAAGACCACTTACTTATCAATTGCTAACTTATCTTTGCGTTATCCTAGACCTAGGGGAATAGACGTGGGGTATATACTGAGGTAGATGATAGGCTTCAGGGGTGATAGTCCGGAGTAGGGGGGGGGGGGGGTATGTGCCTTAAAATTTGTTTGATTATACAGATAGACAGTGGAGTGTAGCGGCAGTAATCAAAATTTATGTAAGGAAATTTGAAACTAGTTCAAAATATTTATTTAAAAGCAAAAATAAATCAGAAATCCCTATCTGAATTCCGTCGCTCATGATCTTTCGAAATAATTGATTATTTCATCCCTCTCCATCAAAGAAGATCATAGATAGTAATGTGGAACCATCTCACCAATTTAATTAACAGCAAACTCCACATTATACCTCTGACAACGTACATGACTCAAACGAGCCCATAATGACAAAGAAACTACTCACTACCGGATCAAATCGCCTCTAAAGTCTTTAAACCTTGTGTTAGTCTCGTGTCACCTGAGATATATCCCCTTGTAAGGCCCAGACAATGATTCAAATATTGCTATGACTAGATGAATAGACCCCTCCCGCGGTTTTGTAGCTTAAATCTCAAACTATGAGTTTAAACCGATCAAGATTAAACCGACAAATCAATTTTGTCACAAAGCAATTAGACAGGGCTCCGCCCAAATAGAGTATGGGTGACTTGTCCTGTCGTTGAACCAGTGTATGCTTGAGAATGTTTCGTATTCAAGGACTCGGCGAGTTCATCTATAAGGTATAGTTGAATCAGCAATAGTGGGAGGGGGGATATGGGAGGGGGTAAAGTGCAAGAAATAAAATGGTGCGCTATACCCTGGGTAAATAATAATAATATTGCTTATTTCTTTTTTATCTATTTATTTATTCTTTTAGCCTATTTACTACTTGTTTGAAATTCTACCCAACTTTTTTTATTTTTCCGATGCGCCTCGGAATAGTTAACTAGATAGATGGTGCAAAGTAAGTGCATTTTATACGACTATAATCATTATTATGAAGCATTATCAAAAAGTATTTGACTTTAATAACAGTAATCCTTCATGCGATTTTGAAAAATGTTATCAACTATGTTCTTTGTTTTCACATATTGCGTGTACCATCTCCAATTCCTTGAAAGTATATGACAGAGTTAATTATATCTTTTTCCTTTTTCGCTGGAGAAACGTAACCATAATGAGATAGATATAAGTAAAAGTAGCTTTTAATAAAACTGATTTTCAGAAAGATGACTTTATTAAGTAAGAGGTGGGAAAGCTCATTCATCCAGATATTTTGCTGTTTGCTTGGTCTGGGAGATGGTTATACAAATGATATAGTTTAAAATGAAGAATATAAAAATTGAAAGAATAATGGACTTGAACTCAGTCTCCTACGATGATTCATTTGAGGGATCAGTTTCCTTTCAATCTCTTGTTGTCTCACTAATTGTTTGGCTTTCCTTGTCTTGAACTTTCTTGCGGTAAATTATCTTGTAATGGAAAATCATTCGCAGATGCTTTCTAAGTTTTGTTGAAAGATTGTGATATCCACCCCTTATCATATCCTGCCCCTGCTCCACATCTCTTTATATTTTTTATTCATTTTTTAAAATATATTTCTCTCTGTGTCTCTCTGTGTGTGTTTCTCTCTCTCAAGATTATAAATATATACTTTTATACATATATGCTTATATATATGGTTTTATAAATTATATCGCTCTTGTCAGTCCTCCTGGTTGATGTACACACGGTCCTTGTTATTATGTTATATTTACTGTGACGGTTGACCAGCCCCTATTTTCTGTATGAGCCCCTTTCTATCAAGTCTGTCTTCACCAGAAGTCTCTCTCTCTCTCTCTCTCTCTCTCTCTCTCTCTCTCTCGATCTCCTCCTTCCTCCGTTCCCATCTCCCCTCTATCTATCCATCTACTATCACATATTCATCTATCACATTTACACACGCACCAGCCATCCAACAGCATACTTCCAACCTTAATTTCCCGCCTAGCTTTGGCGATGATTCACCAACAATCCCGCCACATCTGGGTCCGATGATGAACATCTTTCTCTACATGTGGGACTAAAAGGGCGTGTGGATAGAACCATCAAAGTAAATTGACCATATCTTGCGCTCAAGGCATTTGTGAGCAAACTTTTCTATTGTTCCGTTTTTAAGCCCACCTGCATCCTATAAGATGAGATCACTGCATTCCCATGAGAAAATAGAAACGCTCTCCTTTTGCGCATTTCCCCTTTCTCCTTTTTTTCTTCAAAGCGCCCTTAAAAACTGTAGTTGTAATTGGTAACACAGTCTTTGAAAACACAATCAGCAATATACAAGTCGTGGTGAATGCACCCTTTATTTCAGATTAGAATTATGGTTATTCCTTGCATCAGCTTCATGGGGAATTTGTCCATTTAAGGTTTCTCAAGAAACACCAATAAGAGTAAAAGAAACTGCATTCTGAATGAAGATTTATCAGAGGAAAACAGATCCTGAATCAGACCTACCACTTCATCACCATCAACAACCACATAATTACCATCAATATCATCATGCACCTAATCGAAATCATCACCATCAGCTTCACGATCATCATAAGCACCACCACCAGCATCATCATCATCACTATCATCACCACCATCACCATCATCATCACCACCATCACCACTACCACCAGCACCACCATCATCACCACCATCATCACCACCACAACCACCACCACCACCATCATCATCATCACCATCATCTAAATCATCATCATCATCATCAAAATCATCACCATCATCTTCACGATCATCATAAGCATCATTATCACTTTCATCGATCATCACCATCACCACCAACAATGCCACCACTAATATCATCATCATCATTACCACAATGTTCAAAATCATCGCTATCATCATCACCAGCACCATCATTAACACCACCACCACCACCATCATCAACATCTGCATCATTAACACCCCCGCCACCATCATCACCACCTGACTACTTTTGAAATAAACAACAAAAGTTAAATCATCTTCACAACAGATATATGGCAAGTACATCCCACATTTATTGAGTCTAATATCTGCAGATATTTTTTTCTTTTGATTTCTTAAAATCTCACATTGAACTGCACTGTACAAAGGAAATATTCCAGCAAACACATTGAAATAGATAGTCTACAATATTCACCCTAGTTCACTGAACTCTCTTCCTATGACAAATTTATCCACATTTATTTCACAAAAACGACAGATCCACTGAAAAAATGGTGCACACTCTATTAATCAAAACATTATCATCTTTATGTTCCCCTTATACTCGTTGGTTCTATATCTTTTGCTTCCTTTTACTTCCAGCGATGGGCCTAATACAGAAAAAGTACACAATCATTTTACTATTAGCAATTAGGGCTCTCAAAATGTCAATTTATGATTTTATCTCTATTTATTTTGATATCAGAGTCTAGGAAGTACATGTAACAAATCTGTGAACCTTGCTAAATTCTTCATTATTTTTTCCTGCTGACTCGAAGATCCATGTTTAAAGAGAAATTTGTGTTAATTATTATATGCCCTTTTCCGCACATCTGCAGTTTCATGCAGTACTCCAAAGATTTAAGCACAATATTCGTTAATCCGGAAACATATATTGTCACAAAGTTTGAATGCTATGTTCCACTAAAATTTCTTCCCCAAAGTTACTGGAGTTACGGTAATTGAATTTTTTTGGAGAAATATTCCCTCACAGCATATATATCTCAACTTCCCATAAAAATGTATACCCGACGAACTAGTATTCATTGATACATTATCAGAAAGCCGATATCTCTTCACCCTCCCAGCTTAATCTTGACTTGATAAATCATCTGCAAACCACTTATGATAATATGAGAGGGAGGAAGATGGAGAGAGAGAGAGAGAAAGAGAGAGAGAGAGAGAGAGAGAGAGAGAGAGAGAGAGAGAATGAGCCAACATCATCACTATGATGTCATCTTCTTATCATCTTCTTCCTTCCTGCTTTACAGATTTCATCCCAAATCAAAGTACAAAAAAATCCTGACATGATTCCAAACAGCTTTATACTTCACCAGTTATTAAAACTCTCTCACTTATCATTTTTGTCTCTAAACTTTTTTCCCCCAGTCTTTGTTTCTTTGTGACACATTCAAACAGATGTTTGGAATAAAATGTGATGACAACTTTTGAAAGAATAGTCCTAATTCTTCTCCACCACCTCCCCCAATCCCATGTTACTCATCGACAGATTTCTGTTCTGGTTTCTAAAGGAAGGCGATGACAACTCTCATCCCACATTAATGTGCTCTATCTTGAACTCTCCTCCTCATTATTCTTTTTGGAGCCAGGGGGCATTAACTCCTATACTTTAACCTAGAGTTAACCCCCTTCTGGCTGTGACAAGACATGTTCTTTTTCTACATCTGCTGAATGTTAGACAATGCACCTGTTTTGAATGCAATCATTTTATAACATTCCCTATCTTTAATACAAACCTCATCTAATTTACCACATCCTTTAAAATCTGTCATCCCCTTACATCTCTATTCCAGCATTTATATTTTAGAAATGGAAGTGTTGTAATCAGTTTTTGTTTGATGGCATGAATTTTTTAGTAAAAAGAATATCATAATATCATAATAAGAAGTATGTTTTAGATTTCCTTTATATTATAACTAAAAGCCTTAATATTTGTGCAAATCTTTAGAAAGTATACTCAAATCAGTTCATCCATAATTCAATTCAGTTTTCTTCCTTATGTAATTTGCTAATTGTTTCCAGCATTGCTTAAAATTGACACAAAGCTACCGCACAGAATGATTTTGCTCCTTCCAAGAGATGCAAGCTATTTTCTTTTTAATAAAAGGCATTAAAATCCTTTCTTGATTTGGCACTATATTTGCAGATTTCTGATGCACCATTTCTACATGACTGTCACCTTTTAAGCTATTTTCCCGGAGTCTGTTTGTTTTGATTTTGACAGCTACACACACTATATGCACATTACCAGTTGTTAACATTGTGACTTGAACAAGATCATATGTACAGAGATACAGTACAGAAGATTTGAATTTGTACATGCCTTTGAATTAACCATTGTATCTTAGGAAAGAGAGGAGACGAGAGGAGAGGAGTGAAGTGGAGAGGAGAAAAGAGGAGATAGATAGATAGAGAGAGAGAGAGAGGGAGAGGGGGTGGGGGAGAGATAGAGCAAAGAGAGAGAGAGGGAGGGAGCAGGTGAGACAAAAGGAGAGAAAACTTTATACCTACATCCTTTTAAGGATGTTTAGATACAATATTACAAAATTCTACATTCAATCAAATTGAAGAAATAAGGTGAACAAATAATAGTACAAACCACATACATATGAAGAAAAGAAAAAGAAACCTATGAAATACAAAAATTATACCACAAAGTTCACAAAAATAAATCTTTAACATATTATATATCAAACACCTCTTTTGTATATTTCTACACATTCAGAAACAATTTTTTTTCAAAATGGCACAAAAGTACTCAAGAAAACGGCAAACTTTTGAAAAAAACAATTTTGATTGCACTTTTCTTTACATCAATTTCTTAAACAGCTGGATTAAAATCTCTCTTTATAACATTCATATAGAGAGAGATCTACTAAAGAGTAGTTAATTTCAAGCACAAACTATTTTGCATCTGTGTACAGCACTAAATACTTAGTTACATGTCATGACACTATACAATCTGCCTCTATATATTATCACTTGCTTTTTAAAATTATGTTACCATGAATGATGTACTGATGCACACTGATGGCATTCACAGGAGTAATAATCTTGTCCTGCAGAGCAAGAAATTTCTCAACAATTTTTGTGACAATTTTTAAGTCATAAATAATTTTTTATTTGACCAAAACTGCAATTTAGATACAATAATAAATATCATTAATATCATGAATTTGATGAAAATGATCACAAGTTGTTATCCCTCCTTCTGTGTAATACTACATTGTGATACATATTTTGGTGCACTGCAAAGATACAAAAACATTTTTTTTGTTTTGTTATACTCCTTACATCATTTTCATGGTAACACATTTTCATTCTTGGTGCTATATTACATACACAGCACCACATTGTCATATCTGTACATGTTTTACCCGAAGATCGAGATATTTACAGACTTTCACTACAGAGCATCCTATGGCACAACTAATCTTCTATTCAATTGCAATTAGCTTCTTCTGCTTCTCAATTCATTATGCAAATCTTTATTTAAAAATAACAAGAATAAGAAGAAAAAACAACATCTATTTACTGGCATCTTTATGTACAGATTGTTTGCACATTAAGTATTAAACTCAATAATAGTCTAGCATGTAGACCCTACATTGCAGAAATATGTTTAATTAAAACCGTAAAGTCTGATAAAACAGACTAGGACCCATTCTTAACACATATAACAAGGTCTGCAATCTAGACTATCATGGTTAGAATCTCTTTGAGACATTTACACCTCCTGGACTTGAGTTCCAATAAAACAGTGATTTACTTCTCAAACTGGCTCAATCTATTAAGACAAGAATAATTCTACACTGAAATCTGACGCTAAAGTTTACATTGCGGAATGTTTGATGAAAGTATATGTCATGACACTCATGAATTTCCATCTAATATTTGGCACGATAACTAAAGGGATATTTTAAGGGCATATTATACATCAATATGATTTTTTTTCTCAATTCAAATGTATAATGAAAAAAATATAAGCTTGTAATGAATGTTTGGCAGGATATAAATCAAGAAATAAACAATAAGCAAAATTATCACAGGAAAATCCTCTTTATACATATATAACTTTCCTTAATATCTCAAGCAACATTAGACAGAGTTATAGGAATAATAGCATTTTAACAGGACAGATATACAATATGAATGAAGCATTGGTTATATTAATAATAGTGCCTGTCACATAGACTAGGACTGGATATAAGAATACAAACTGAATCGACTTTGAAGTTGAATTTGAATATTATGCTTGTAGAGACAGGATAAATATTTTTGAAAGTTCTGAACAATTCATTCTTTAGGTCATACAAAGGGTTACAAATACAAGTCAATATCTCTTGATCAAAATGATAAACATCATCAACGCCAGGCGGAAATTGAATTATGTATTACAGTATATGACTTAATGCCCTTCTGGCTCCAAACAGACAACATAGCAATCTCAAACCTGGAAGGACAATGAAGTGATTATACCATATTTAATTGCTTTATGATTATCAGCTGATAAAGATTATTTATTCTTTTAAATATTGATATGAACATGATGAAGTAAAAAGTATTCTTGTCATTCATAAATACCCTTACAAAAAAAGAGACTGCAACAATTTAGAGCTTTTCATACATGAAAAATTAAACTACAGAAATATTCACTAAATGGCTTTTAAGCTTTAAGCTTTTAAACATAGAAGAACATGTTAGTATACTGACATGTATTACATTACAAAGAAAACAACTCAATACGAGCAAAGACATTGTCAGCGTTAGAAGCATAACATAACATTACATACATTGCTACAAATGTACATGTAGCCTGATAAATGTTTTTTGAACAGTGACAAAAGTACAGACACAAAACATCATCGCCACAGAGCACACACAATAGTAAAGTCTTATCTAACACTTGTTTTGGAACATCGCAGAAGAGATTTCCAATATATTAACTTGGAAATAGAGAACAAACAGTAGCAACTAATGAAACTTTAAAATAATTTTCTTAGAGTCAGAGACATACTTCTCCAAACAAATGCTAGAGATATTTGTTGACATCATGCAGCAAGTATTGCAAACTAATATTATATAATGGGCAGCGACAGAAAACATCAAATCTAACATGTTAAAAAAGTGACAAAACAAAGCTTAAGAGTTCTGTTAATGAATAACTAAATATTGTTGCAGTCTCCTTAATATAATGATCACAATCCATAGTTTGATCATATCAATTGTAATCTCAGTGTCAATCTATAGACCAAATATACTTGGCATATACCGGTATCATGTAATCACTGATGTCAATTTCATTCATTCTTTTTTTCTTTACAGCCAATGATATGCGACATTATATTCAACATTTTCAAAGTCTACAAATATAGTTTTGTTGTCAAAATGCCAGGTAAAGTAATTCCGATTGAAAACTTATTTCTCAGTGATAATATTCAAAGCAATTCACCCCACCCATGATTATATGGTGTAATATATTCCATCTGTACTGTAATATCAACCAATTATATATAAATATATATTATCATGAGACCATTACATTTTTGAGAGATATCTGAATGCAAGCACATGGATACAGGATATATATTGGACAATTTGTTGTACTTAATAATAAACTTAAGATAAGAGTTATACCCTAATAGGACCAAGTAGATAGACCGGCCCTAAATGAATTCCTTTGATAGAAATATTAGAAATACATGTACATCTACTTAAATGCATAATTAAATTAAAGCTATATTTGGGCTTAACCTTAAGAGGTAGTCAAAAATTTTAAAATCCCACATGCATTGCAATAAAAATGTATTAAAATTGATTGAACAACGATGTTGGTGACCTTGAATTCGCTGTAATTTGAAATAATGTCATATTTGATATTGGACAGAGGTTAATGTAGCTGTCACACAGGTGGAAGAGTGAACTCCCTGTAAGGATGAGGACCTCTATAACCATCTAAACTGCTACAATTTTAGTGAAAAAGTTTAATGCTGTCAATTTCAAATCTGTATGGATGCTTAATGAGTACAGGATATCGAAAGTCCATAAAAACTAGTCGAGGGCTCTGTCACGTTTTAAGTTGTGAAGAGACCACCCTGTAGAATGACAAGTGAAAGAATGAGTAAAGCCAGTGAATAATCAGCTAATCTGTCTAGGCTGAATGGCATATCCTCAAGATCAACTTAGTGTAGCTTTGTCCAAGCGTTGACTGATTGGTGAAGGAACCAGTTTTAGGCCCGACAGAGCAAGATATGAAATCATTCCATCTGTCTGGCTGGCTGATTGGTGGACAGCAGCTCAATGACGTCTTACCATGTCCCTTGATTCTTGACGAGGAAGCCCTTGATGGCTTGCCAATCGAGCTACCGCTAGCCCCCGCTCTCTAACCTTTCTGAGGGATGACGATGTCTTGTCTAGCGGGAGGGAGGGGGCTGGGGTGTGTTCTGGAGGGGACTGGAGGTCATGAGGTCATAGACTACCAGGGCTCTTCCTTCCATAAGGTGGATGAATCATGGTCTTAATATAAACACCCTTAGGTGTGCTAGCCCCTGGAACTAAGCCCCTGGTCCTGGACTAATTTGCTCCCTGGATTAATTTTCTAAATTGCAATTTAGGATCAGATATCAATGACTCCTTCATTTTACCACAATCTTTAATTAATATCTTACCCTACTGTAACTTGACAGAAATTCATCTGTTGAGAGCCAGATGTAAATTAACTTTGAGCTAAAGGATAAGAGCGATAAACCCTTTCAGTTGTCGATTAGTTATTACAATTTTGTAAGAAGTGGCTGTGTTTAAGCGCCACTAGCATTACAGCTCTATATTAAACTGGTAAAGGTCTTACTAAGTCAAAGAATGAATAAGGCCAAAATGATGGAAAAGCTATTGGATGGAAATAATGAGCTTTCACAAAGACAGGGCATCCATAAATCAAGATTTGAAATTGGCTACTTTATATTTTGCTTTCATGCAGAGCTTGAAGGTATTGTCCAGTTTATTAAACTGACCGTCATGCATCCGTTCGAAGAGTTATTCATAAACTGGGCAAAATTGCAGTAAGTGTAATGTATACATAAAGACTCCTTGATCAATTATCAAGATTAAGTCAGTGGCCAGGGTTCTGGACTGAAATATCAGAGCATTATCTTCAATTTCCTGCAACTATTCCTACTTCTGCTCTTTCCTATTCACCGAGAGAGAAATCTGATATGCAACTAACAAGCTGTACAACTACAATCTACATATGCAAGTTAGATATTCACAGACTTCTGATATTCACAAACAATGCACAGCTATGCACAGCTATAAATACAATTGCAACAGTAATTTGTACACACCAGTATATGCTTATGTACATGAGCCTTAAATAGCACTATTTTGTGTTAACATACCACTTTTCTCGCCATCTGTTGAATAATTTACAGCTTTTAAAATCGCAGCATTTGCCCAATTTCCATTCTCACCTCATCCATCTCATGATAAACATGTATTTACTTTAAAGGTAATACAAAGTTTTGGTATGGGGACATGAATTTGGTTCAAATGAACATATTGGAAGCATATGCGATCCTACAATATACAGTGATCGTTGTCCTGGTTGAAATCGAGTCTAAAGTTATGAAATTATTAATAACAAACTCTTTATGTTGTATAGCGCCCTCTCAAGGTCAAGATATTAATTAAGCTATAAAACAATGTTTCTTGACTTATTTTGACCAATAAGCTATTCCTGTTTGGTAGGTATATATCACAACTACATATTCTGAAATTTTCAGGATTGCAGCTACCATTGTGTGGCCATATGCGCTATTTGAGATTTATCAAAATTTATCGGGAGCTCCGATAAATTTTTGTTTTCATTTTTTCGCGAAAGCAGAAGTGTTTTAGGGGCTAATATTTTTAGTGCCTATTATACATCCACAGGGGCATCCAAATATATCAAAATTGTAAAGAATCATTATCCTCCAAATTTTCAAAATTTCCCAAAACTTTGTATTACCTTTAACACAATGAAATATAATCATTTCTCAAAGTCAGTATACACACTTTTGTGGCCATAAAAATCCATCAGATTCCTGTTCTTGTTATACTTTAAGAGATTAAATTTCATAAATGTCCAATTCTGTGGAACCCATCGTATTTTACAATGACGTACCCGGGTTAACCTTAAGTGCACCTCTCCCCTTCCTTCAGCATACTAGGAAGAACATGTCCGGTAATGTATCGTTCTCTTCATCACCATCACCTCACCCAATGTGTCATCATGATGGGGTTGGGAGTTCCCCCATCTTCAAGGGTACCCTGAAGTGTACCAAGCACTGTTTTTACCTGTCTGTTAGAGGTTCCAAGCCATGACATTATACATGTATCAATATATATATGTTTAAAATATTACCTCTGTAAAGAGATATTTAAAGTTTACATACACTCTTGATAAAAAAGAGATTGTGCAATGACTTCTAGACGCATTTGCTCGCAAGGAATAAGGACCAAAGTCTGACTTGGCTCCCATGCCCAATGTTTTATGTCAAACTTAATTTGTTCATACTCCTTATCCACTAGTCCGTAGAACGCTTTTTTAAGATTAAAAAAAAAACGGTATTTCATACATTCTAGCTGTACATAAATGATTTGTTTTGAGATGACTGGTTCCTGAAGTCCTATGATGGTTTTGCTTTAGATGAAGAGATGTCCCAAAGTCATTCTGAATTGCTTAATACGCCTTTATTGGGTTATTTGGATCAATAATTTCAGCAAATTTGAGGAAATCAATCGCAGCATTTTTGTTCTTCTCACAGCAGTGCTTGCCACACTGAAGCTCGATGACAATTCTTCCTGACATCTCGCAATTAGAGTTGCTTATCTATTCCTCCAGAGTCCAGATATTCTTGAATTTCTATCTCACAATTTGAGTTGCTTGTCATCCTCTTGACTTTTCTGTGCTAATCAATAAGTACGTCATGTATTTAAATGAATTAAGTAGATATCCACTGTTGATACATACAAATACAATTATTGATGTTTTGGTTTGGTGTCTTTTTGGACTATTTCAGTTTGCATCTCGACTCTTCATTGGAATACCTGACCCTTTGGGAATCTTACTTTGAACTTTAACCTTTGGCTGTGCAAGTCTACTTGGAGGTTTAATATTGGATTTCACAGGAGATGGGAGCTTGGAAACCTGAGCTCCAGAAGAGGCTTGTGGTAGTGTGGTAGAAGTGATGGTTGTGGTGGTGGTGGTGAGGGTAGTGGTGTGAACTTGCCCTCTTGCAGCAACTGTTGGATTATTGTTCTGGTTGCATTGAAGCTGGACTCCTGCTTGTCTCACCACAGGGCTGTTCTCCATGCCTGGTATCCGCCTTTCTGGAAGGGGTGACCCCTTCTGGAGTTTTGCCACATTACTGGTAGGAATGGTACGTCTGGGGGACTTGGGGCTGGGCATCTTTGATTTGTGGATTGGAATGCCATTAGCAATGTTCTTTGTTTGTGCAGGGCTACTGGAGTCCCGCTTCACTGCGCCATTTGTGGGCTGACGACTGGAAGGCAGTCTGGATGATAGTGCAGGGAGACGAGACTTGAGGCTTTGTTTATCAGCCCCATTCTGCTTCTCTTGGGTGTGTACTGTTGCTGTGTGTTGAGATGAGGAGATTTTATTGTCAATTAGATCAGGGCTAGAATGCCTCAATTCCTGAGTGGTTTTCACAGTTTCTGGTGATCTTCGTTGTGACGACGTCAAGTCTTGATTGCTTGACCGTTTTGTGATCGTTCCTTGGGGACGTGCAAACTTGGGCATGGCCAGCTCTTGGCTCTTCTGTTGCTGCTGCTGCCACATGTGATGCTGCCTCTTGAGTTGCTGTTGTTGCTGCTCAACCAATATCTCTTGATGCTTCTGCAGATTGGCCGTCACCTTCTCCTGCTGATCCTTTTGCAGTTGTTGCTGTTGGTTGTGCAGTCTCTGTTGATTCTCCTGTTGCTGTTTATGGGCAGCCTGGTGTTGTCTGTGAAGTTTGTCTTGTTGCTGTTGCAGCTGCAACTGCTGCCACTCTAAACTTCCTTGCTGCTCTTGTGGTGGAACAGCCTTCCCCTGCTCTCCTCTAGCATCTCCTTTATGAACTGACATTGGTTTCTGCAGCCTGCTCAATGGGTTACCTCTGCCATCGATGGATGCCTTCCCATCAGCTTTTCTGCCATGTTGCTGGCCAGCCTTTGGTCGTTGTATCTGTCTTGGCCGTTGCATCCTGGAGGCTGGTCTCCTCATCTGTGGTAGCTTAGACTTCTCCCCTAATGACCCTGAACCTTCACTGCCTTCATGGGAGCTATCACTTTCATTTCGTTGCCTGCACACCAACCTACCACCAGAACCTGTCCCTTCATCTGAACTGGACAACCTGTTATTGGCTACCCTCGGAGATACCAGCTTTCCTCTAATACCCAACCTGCTTTGGGGATGCTTCAATCTACCACTGCACACCTCACCAACCTCATCTGAACTTGACCCCTTCTCTCTGCTCATCCTAGGCAGGGAGCTTCCACGCTGACTTGGCAACTTCAGTCGACCTGACCCTGACTCGTCACTACCTTGATCAGAGATGCGGACATGTTTCCGATGGGGCTTGGCAACTTTCTGTCTCTCTAAGCGGGTGGGGTTATCATCGCTGGTATCACCAGAGCTGAGGCTGTTGCCTAGAGGAGAGAGAGTGACCTGATCCAGGCCAGAGGACCCCTTCCAAGGCTCTCGAAGGATTCCTTCTTCTCCGCCAGAGGATGAGGAGGAGATGGAGAGGCATCCTTCCCTGGACAGGAAGCTGCTGGCTGTGACCTCTGACCTCTGTGGGATGACATGAGCATCTCCTTGCTTTCCCACACTGGTGAAGCACTCTTCACATTGCTTGCAACCCTGTAGAAAATCAAGAAAACAACAAGAAGAAAATAAATTCATTGCATTAACATATGAAATGTTCAGGATCAGAAGGTCAAATTGTGTTCTATGACAATTAAAGTTCTGTCACAAAAAGATTGAACAAAGAAAATACAACTACCTTTGATTTCATAAACATCCCTTTTGTTTTTCAACATGTCATCCATATTGCATACATAATTTATGTTGGGCAGGCATGGATACAAATAGACACACATGTCCCAATTCAGTATCAAATCTACTACATGTAATAGGTAAGACACAGATAAAGATACATGAGAACAAAGAGTTTTTATTTTGTTATCCACAGCACAGTGGGAAATGGATTCAAGGGAATTGATCAAAGTTTACATACAAATGTGTAATTGAATTATTGCTTTCTTCCTTTCAGCCAACCTGTGCCATAGGCTTAGGGAAATCTTGAGGAGTTTGGCTAAGGAAGAGAGGGGTGGATGAATTAGCACGAGACAAAAAGCCCACCTGTTGATGGGCAAATGATACTACAGTTGAGTGACGAACGTTGCGACAAAGCTTGGATCCCTAAATATACTTGGAGAGCTAGAATAGATTTCCTTTCCCCTGCTTCCTGATCTGTTGTATTGTTATCTTCCCCCATCATCGCAGTTCCCCAAACCTTTCATCTTTTCCAAAGTTTTCATGTTATCAACACATGCTCAACAACAGTTGCTCTGCAGGCAATATTCTACACTACCTCTAACAGAATTTTCAACTTCAACCCAGAACCAAACAGTTTTTGAAACATCGATTCATTTATTATCCAAAGTTACTTTGGTGATATAAGAGGGAGTCGGCAGTGTTGATTGACGATTCATGTTGTAACATTTGTTTACCTGACTTGCACACTATGCTATAAACGTTTGCCAAAGAAACATTTCCTGATATTCACATGCAATATTGTTTATCAGTCAACACCATTCACCCCACCTTTGGCTCGACTGTTTAATGTTTTCTTGCATTTGCGAGTGCCTATCGATCTATCATAAGTAAAGTTTGTAAACATGCATTGATTGGATAAAGACACACTCAAACTTATCTTGCATTCAGTCCTGCATTCATCAGAGTATACACCAGTCACCAAGAATGTTCAAAAAGTCATATGAATAATAATAATAATAATATTTGATTCTTGTAAAGAGCATATTACATTATAACGTCTATATGTGCATCCAAAGAGCTTTGGAAATTATTACCCGGGCTTAAGTATGGCTGCCATTACGGTGCTCTAGCATTTCAGGAAATTATTTCCTGCCAGGTACCCATTTACCTCGCCTGGTTGAGTGTGGCAAATGTAGATTAATGTTATGCCAAAGGATATTGAGGCCGCAACGGGACTCAAACACGTGAAATCGTGAATATAAATATACACATATAAATGTGCACCATGTTCCTCTAGTTTTTCCTGTCGATATTTCCCATTTTGGCTTGCTGTTTATTCTTGCTGTTTATTATGATCAGTGAAGATGAAAACTTCAGAATGTCTATATCCACTACTTTCTCCTTCTATTTTGTAGCCCATCAGTAGGCCCGTCTTCACTATCTCGAGATTGCCAACTATCCAGCTATTTTGAACTATCCCTATCGCAAACTATCCAGCTATTTGCGTCTTCATTAGACCGAAGTGGCAAATTAGCTGGATAGTTGGTCGGGATAATATCCTAAGATATCTCGGTCTAGTTTGCAAAATATCCTTCTATTTCCCAACTAGAGGGATAGTTCGCGACCGTCTTCATTAGACCGAAGTTCGGAGTGAATTATCCCGATCCCATCATGCACAACGATTTCCGGTTCGCACATGCGATCTATACCGCTCAGTGCACTAGTACAACCACTGACCTTGAGTAAACACGGAAAACCGCAAACTAGACCGAGATATCTTGGGATATTATCCCGACCAACTATCCAGCTAGTTTGCTACTTCGGTCTAGTGAAGACGCAAATAGCTGGATAGCTTTCGATCGTGATAGTTCAAAATAGCTGGATATTTGGCAATCTCGAGATAGTGCAGACACGCCTAGACATCTCTTAGATTGTTAATAAGCTCTACAACATTTGCTTTTATAAGTCTACTGCAACAGAACTCGGTATTTTAAATCAAAGCAATCGAAAATCAAATCTAACAAGCTAGAGGTTTTGACAGCCCTGTGGATTGTTCCAGATGGTAGAAAACACCAAGCAAAGGCTCTGAAATTTGAGACTCCTCTCCCATGTATATACAAGAGGGATGTCCTGTCTAACTGGCAAGCTTATGAGAATTAGCTTAAATGCTGAACGGAAGAGTCCACTTCCCTCCATTTTTGAGGATAAAGCATTGTAAATTAGAGCAGGGGCACGCTGAACGAGGGCAAGGGTATCAGGTAGAGGATATTTGTATGCCCCTAGCTCTGTCAAGAGAGGGATGAAGGGAATTTCCAGCTGAATTTGCCGACGGCTACTGCTCTAGCTGCAGTTCACCAAGCCTCAACTTGCACTTCACAAGAGCTATAGCTTGCTCATATATACTATGAAAACCCCTGGCCTTGTCTTGTAAAGAGTTGTGATAGATCAGCATTGATTGCAAGTATTGATTGCAATTATTGATTACAAGTATTGATTGCAAGTATTGATTGAAAGTATTGATTGCAAGTATTGATTGCAAGTTCTTCAATCAATCACAAAGTTACATTTGTTTATCTCTCAGGTTGTAATAAGAAAGAACGTAGCTATTGCTCCTGGATTTCTTCTGATTCAAGACTAGCCCACTAACTTGCTAATGTGTTAACAGTGTTATGAGACCTGGGTTCCTGCTTATTTAAAGTTGCAAATGAACCAAATTGATTGCGACTGGATAACAACTGCAATTTAAGTTTGTACAAGAGACAAGAGTTTGGAAGTTTGTGATCCATTTGAGGACCTATAATCGAACCAGATCAATCACTACTCTTTATAATACAGGGCCTTAGGGTCCAGGGTCGGAGACAACGAAGAAAACTATTCATTACCACTGACGGATCTAGGAGAGGGATGGTGGGGGCTTTTATGTATTCTGGCAAAACTCAATCCAGCATACCTTAAATTCAAGAACACAATAAGGAAATGCACCTCAGCTCACGGTGCTCACCGAGAAACCAGAATGACATGCTAAAATGGGTCGTAGTCCCTGGAAATGACTTGTTAGAAACACAATTTCTTTGTCCCATATTCCCGTTTCCCTACAATTGGAACACCGTCTTACGGTGATCTCCTTCACAAAGCCCTCAGACAGGTAATTGACGACTTTTTATTTTCTGTTCAGTTCAGATATTGCTACAAGATATATATGGTGCTGGACAAAAATAAAGGGGGATGGGCTGATTTCTTCAACCAAACTTCACCTTTTCATAATAGCCTCCTTTAAAAGCCACTTATCTACGGTGCCCATTTTTTTTCTTTTTTACTGTTTCCCAAAAGATTAACGAACACAACTTTGACGAGTTGCCCTGTTAATTCCTTTTGGTTCATTGCACAAAATACTAGTGCTGTAGTCAAACGTTTTTAAATCGTTTAACCGAAAACCATCCGGTTTTGACTGGCGGTTAAACGGAATTGGAGATATCCGTGATGTTACAGCACTACAAAATACAGTTGCATATTTGTACGTTACACACATTCAATCATTCCACAATCTACGTTGTGTTAACTGAATGTTGACAAGTAAATATGGTAGCATTGACAAGAAGAGAGAATGGTTGATTAAACAATTAATGAATTAATACTTGCTCGAACAATTCTAAGGTAGATCTACATACTCCAGGCTGATGCAGGTAGTTTCATGATAAAATATATTCAAGGGTCATGTCAACAATAAAGCCTTCTGAACCAACAACATCAGTCAAGATGTGATCACAGCAATTCACTCTCTTATGGCATTCACTATCATGGCACTCTAAAAGGCCCTAATTATACAGTTATACACATGACAAAGGGATGTTTCGGATGGTCTTATTTTGTCTAAAGGACTGACATCATATTGGGCCAAGTCTTTGATGCAATCTGTTAGTGTTGCTTATGAAACTGAGCACAAATATACTATAGGTGTATCTCCACTGTGCACCAGAATTCTGTTCTTGTCCTTGAAAGTCATTAGTTGGAAAGGGCACTGCCAATAGAATTAATTTCTAAATCCAGGATTATTGTAGTGACCATTGACAATTAAAATGGCCAAACATAGTGCTTTAAAGGAAGATAAAAAATGTCCATTTGTTATCGGGCATATTTCCCTTTTAAAAAGGGACCATTTCACAGTCCTCAATACTATCACTATGTCCATCCAGTGGTATTGGGAATCATCTGCAATCGCATCAAGGGTTAAAGGTTATCAACAGGTAACAAAAGTTGATATACCTGAACATGATGGGTTCCATGCAAAGCCATGTATTCCTCAAATGCAGCCTTTATCCGACTGGATGCATTAACAATAAAGGAGAAAGGGTGGAGCAGGTGTGCGTTGAGTGGGTGGGGCAGGGGTGTGAGTGGGGTAGGGCAGGGGTGTGAATGGGGTAAGACAGGGGTATGGAGGGGAGGACAAGGAGTGAGAGGGGTGGGGTAGTGGTGAAGAGGGATGGGGTAGTGGTGAATAGGGATGAGAAAGGAGTGTGAATGTGGTGGGGAAAGGGTGAGAGTGGGGTAGGGCAGGTATAATAAAGGTGCATGGCAAGAGTAAAAGGGTTAGGGGTTGGCATGGGCATAAATGAGATGGGAGGGTGTGTTGAGTTGGGAAGACAAGTGATGGGAATGGGTGAAGATATGGGGGGGGGGGGCAGTGCAGATGAGGATGGTTGGACAAAATTGGAAAAAATTAAGAAAATGACAAGTCAAATATTCATTCATTCTTGATGCTTTCAAAAACTGAAGTATATCACATTCAATACTAGTTTGAATCTAAAGTGTATTCTAAAGGATTCTATTATATATACCGATGTTTATAACAAGATGTGCTGGTGATCAGTTAAAAGCTTTCAAAGACATAATTACCAATTAAGCAACTTTAATGCACAATGTATATACTGATATCAAGTTTTTTAAACCCATTCCACAAATTTCTCATGGAGACCCATATGCCTTGATGATTCATCTTTTACTTTCAACAAGGTGCAGTCATTTAACAAATATTGACTGATATTTTTATTTATTCAGAAAAAACACAAAAGAGAAGTCAAGGTCTACGTGTCTCCCTGAATTCTAAAACCTATTCATTTTTTCAATCTCTAGTATATGATGCATCAGAAGATATGAACAAAGTCCAATAAATTGACTGTGAACCGGTAATGTAAATATATGAACAAATTTAGGAATCCAGGCTCCCAAGTTCCACATGATGGGTAACGGGTTGAAATGGTTCCCATGACTTAGCTTTATGGCTTAAATGTATTTGAAAGTGCTTTAATTATAAACTAATTTAATCAATTACCTAGTATGAAATAGAAAATCAAGCATACTAAGCTATACATGTTCAAATGAGGCACCGCTCTCTTTTATTTTGTTTTTTTTAAATTACCTATTGATTCATTAGATGCTGCTTGTAAGTGTCGGCTTGCATGGTGATGTAGATATACAGTAGGTTTGCTGGTATTGATTCATGTGTTTTTTTTTTTTTTTTTTTATTTTTTTTTTTTATTTTTGAATATTTCTCATGGTAAAATCAACAAAATAGAGCATATTTCAGAGTATTACTCAATGATCTTGAACTTGAAATGTTTAGTCCCCCTAACCTAAATTTGCACAAGTCACTTTCTGGGACAATATGACTTTTTTGCTATAAAAAGAACCATCAACGGTGGCATTTATGCGTCTTGCTGGGAAATCCTTGAAAGCGCAAGGAGCTGAAAAAGCTACCGAACAGCACATCCTGTTATGGGAAACGGCAATAAACGATGATTCACCTAAATATGCATCACCCCTTCTAAAGTTACCCTGGAAATAAATATATGACTAAGGCTGAACATGAGAATAGGCTATACTAATATCAACACATGAATCAACACTG
>BEXV01001964.1:19496-33484 GCA_003118195.1 Hemicentrotus pulcherrimus | reverse complement strand
CCCCCCCCCCCCCCCCTGGTCTGGTTAACTCCTGAGATTGATTGGGGGTAATATGAGTCAACCCTCCCAGTTGGTTACATGGATGTTGGATGAACCTAAACTGGGCCAGCCACTAATCACATGTTTCACCATCCTCACACTCATCACATGGAAGTTGAGCCATTAGTTTCCATGGCAACCATCGCTTATCAAATTCTCATGTATTTGGACTTGTTTTTTTGCTTCGTGTGACTCCTGTCACTAAGCACGACAATCAAAATAATTTGGAAGCACTTTTGAGGGAAGTGATCACGAATGCCGGCCAGATGAGATGACTGAAGATGTTTTCATTTAGATGATGATACATCAAGTTTATGCATACAGGGATTTTTCTCTTCCTTTTATCAATAAGTTCAAATTCATCATATTTGGAGCTCAATTTTTTACCTATTCTGAAAGTCTATACATATGTTTGAAAGTTTTAGTTTGGAATCATTACCGTAACTCTTCTCTTCTCTTCAAATATTGACCCTAATTATATGATTTAAATGTGACTATAAGGATAAAGCTCCATTTACACGTATTTGAAAAAAAATTGTTTTATCTATATAAGAGCTGACAATGTTTTTTGAAAATAACCCTCAATCAAGAAAACATTTTCTTTTCAAAACAGTAAATGGACCAGTAAGTCAAAGCTAGCAAGGATTTTCCATAATATCATCCATGAGATGGAAAGTGAAATCACTGAAAAGATAGAAATAAATATGTTAGTAAAGGGACCGTTTGAGAGACAAAAAGGGATTATGACTATACATTCAACATTAGGTTTCAAGTCTTTAGGGAGAGTCAAGACAGATCCATTGCAAAACCCTGCAGACAAATATATGACCACACATTCAACATTATTATGTGTTTCCTAGGAACCAAGTCTTTTGGGAGGTTTATGACTGAGCTGTGGCAAACCTTAAAAATGAAGAAAAAATAATGAGATAGTTTGGTGATGACTGAAGACATGGTGTGATTCATGATCTTGCATGTGAAGAAAGGTCATAGGTCAGCTACATGATAAGGGGAGGTAGAAGATCATTAAATTTGCCCACTGGGTGAATGGTTTAAATTGGGCATTAATAAAATACTGGTTTAACTGAAGACTCCATTGTATTGAGACAAACTTTAGGCCTGTTATGATCAGCATTAGTTGGCCAAATAGCCAGCTATTCCGGATTAGAGAAATTAGCCCAATCACGAAATAGCGGGCTATTTGGCAGGTTGAGATCCAAACAGCGGGCTAGTTGCTCGGGAAATCTTCCCAAGATATCTTGGACTAGTTTGCAAAAAAGTCTGCTATTTATCCGGTCCATTTTTCACCAGGCCCAAAACTCTCACTATTCACAAACGCTGAGCAAATTTCTTGAGCTGATGAAGACTCAATTTGTGACTTCAAGCTATTTTCCAGAGTCAGAAATAGTGGGCTATCTGGCAAACTCTAGCTGATGATGACAGGCCTTATGTGACAAGTTCAAATGATATGATCTCTCACCTAGATACAATTTTATGGACTGTTCATGCTTAAATTCAGAACATGCACATCAACATTTTGACAGTTTATTATGACTGCCAGATGACACCTTTGTATTCTTTTCATCTTCATGACACAATGAACCCGAGATATAAAGGCCCACTCCAGAATGAGAATGATTTCATTCAATTTGACTTCCCTACCCAAATATATATTACCGTATCTTCTATGAGCCAGAAATATGTTAAAGGTAGTGTATCCCTGTTGCAGCCAATATCAAATTCTGTAGAACTTTGCAGGAATTATGAATATGTCATGTATGTCCTATCTGTGAAATTCAAACATAAGCTGTGTCCTAGTATTCAAATTATGCTAAAAAACCTGTTTACTTGCTAGACTAATTCACTATCAGACACTATCGAGTGACTGACTGGCATTCTTTTTTTTGGTAATATCATACACAACATGAGCTGAAAAGGGTTCATGAGCATTTGTCTACATCAATAACCCACTTTTTGTAATGACCGAAATTAAACTGATTGAATTTTGTGCAGCACATAACATACAACCATTGGGTACATGGGTCTAAAAATAAGACTATTTAATTAAACAAGCATGCTCTCTAAATTCGTTTTGACAAATAACAGTTGTTATTTTCCCACAAAAAGACATTTCCTTTAGTTTTGAGGGAAGTTCTAAATAAGTATTACATGTATCTTTCAAATGCCGTTGGAATTTAAGCCCTTCCATTTTTGGGGCCTGCGAATGGGACATATATTACCTTTAACTCATAACATTTTGCATTGATTTAATACACTTCTGGCTTTCAAGCATATGATATTATCATTCCATTACTATGGTATTTTGAAAGTTTATTTGGATAAATGCAATGATTTCATGTTCACTGAACATGTATATTGTGATGTCCCAAAAATGTCTTATTTTATCTTTAATTTTGCAACTAATGTAGTAAAATAGTAGAAAGTGAAGTTCTGTAAACTTCCCTGTTTGTATCTTTAATTCATTTCCTCATCAAGTATCTATAATTTTATTTTATTTTACAAATATTTTACACAGTAGTGACATAGTGTGGTTATAATAAATATTTACTCATTCATCACAAAGCCATGAACAGACATTCCTCTTTAAAAGAATTATACTTAACCTTAATAACAATATTCTATAATCTTATTTCCCATTCATTAATTTTGTGTCAATTTCCAGTCAGCCATAAACCTCAAGTACCTTGGTAGATCAACAAATTAGGTGACTTCCTACAGTTTTTTTTCCACGCTAACACTTTCACTCACTATTCCTCGCTTGCTTTGTGTAGCTGTTTTCATATATTTATGTTAGTCTGGTTCTCTCTATATTTATTCTACTCTTTTTGGATGCCTATCGTATTGCCTTAAAGAAAAAAAAACTTTCATTCTCTGAGTCTAGCCCCAGTTTCTTTTCCTCTCTTTCTCCTCTTCTTCCCATCTCTGGATTCTATTGTTGTGTATGTGCCCCTGTCTCTCTCTCTCTCTCTCTCTCCTCTATCTTTATATATTTAATGTATCGTTCTATATCTCTGCCCCTTTGTCTCTTTGTGTCCCCCCCCCACACCCATTCGGTTTCTTTCTCTCTCTACCTATCTCCCACTCTACCCATTTATGTCCATCTCTGTCTGTCTCTGTCACTCACTCCCTCTCTCTATCTCTCTCTCTCTCTCTCTCTATATATATATCTTTCTTTCTGATACTCTCACTCTACATCTATTTGCATCTCCCCTATTTCCTTCTCTTTCTTAGTCTCACTCTCATTTTTTAAAAATCTCCAACTATTTTACCCTTATTTTCCATTTCTTCCAGACAACCCTCTCTATCTATCCCATAATCCTTCAGACAGGTCGTTCAGACAGAGGATGTAGTCAATTGGCAATTGAAGGAACAGAAGATTTATGTGTGATGTACAAGTCACGTGCTGTCCCTACATTAATCTCTGCTCTATTACTTAATAACTATCTAATCTAGCACATCTTACTATATATTTGAATGAACCCATCTGAGAGGATTGCATTGTCATTCAACACATTGTTTC
The DNA here is from genome assembly GCA_003118195.1 of Hemicentrotus pulcherrimus. Taxonomy (NCBI): domain Eukaryota; kingdom Metazoa; phylum Echinodermata; class Echinoidea; order Camarodonta; family Strongylocentrotidae; genus Hemicentrotus; species Hemicentrotus pulcherrimus. Next base: position 29,904 of record BEXV01001964.1, on the reverse strand, counting down.
TTTCTAATAGATTACATGTAGGTGCCACCTAGACTTATCTTCGAATTTGAATTTAAAACTAAAGGGTTAATTCTTTGTCTAAAGTGCTATAGGAAAATTCTGCACGAGAGTTTAAAAGTAATGTACGACCATGTACGACGACCATGGACTTCCTGGTAGATTTACTTCAAAAGGGACTAAAGTGTACAGGTTTTCCCCACTGAAAGACATACTTAATGTACATTTCAATGTTTGGTCAGGTAAAAGATTTCAAGTATCGGGTAAATAATGAAATTAAATCAATTTCAGAGTGAAGTACCTTTTACCAACAAGTTTTTTTCCTATCTACCATACACATTTGTTTGTTGCAAACATCATCACATGAAATAGAAATATGAATTGTTAGATATCGTACATGACACTTCTTCATACAACAGATAGAGCATAGCAATGTAGGCACTGATCTTAAACCACAGATCTAATCTGTGAATAACTGGTCACTAGATTTATGTCAAATGTAAGAAACATACATGTGTATACAGTGAGCGGTGACGTGGGATCTAAATCAAACCTATATGTACATAGTGGTTTATTGTATCAGAGAAAACATATCAATACACAACCCCTTCATTGCAAATTTGAAATCTTCCAAAAGCAATTAAAGAAATCCTTGTCATTATTCCCATTTCAAATGACTTCATACGATGAGGCAGAATCTAAAACCAACATACATTTGGGTTTAATGTATCAGACAATTAAAATAATTGCAAACGCCTCAGGCATATTAGTATTCTCCCTCTAATAACCAATTAAACAAATCCTTGCCATTATTTCCATTTCTAATGACTCACAAACATCCATCACTTTGATATCTATTTATATTCTTGGGGAACCTTGCTTTTATTCCTGTCTCAACTGCAGCGCATCTCCCCTTCAGCTCATATGGCACTGTACGGAAGTCTCTTTAATTTGGTTTACCTAAGTCTGTCCCAATCCAAAGGAAAAGATACAAAATATCTGAACTAACATCCCTTTTTTTTTTTTTATTTTTTTTTTTTTTTTTTTAATCTTTTTTTTAATTTTTTTTTATGGTAATTTTTAAATTTGTTTTTTTTTGTTTGTTGTTTTTTAATTTTGTTTTGTTTTTTTAAAATCTTTTAATTTATTTTTTTTTTTTAATTTTTTTTTTTTTCCTTTCTAGAATGAACGTTCTATAATGAAAGGTTGCATGGCAAAATTCATGTTTGGGCATCTTTTCTTTTTTTTAATGAAAGCTCAATAAATACACAGGGTCCTGTTCTCATCTAAATGGTATCATATGAACACCATAACTACATGGGGCTTATTGTGAGAATCCACTGATAATTGGCAGCTTCATGCCAATTGATCTCATCAAAACCAGTTTCTTTATAGAACATTTCGTTATACGATGATGTTATCTAGTGTGTATGCTTCTTTCGCTACACAACGATTCTTCATCAACGTTTCTTTATACAATATTTTGTTATACGATGGTGTTATCTACAGTAGTAAGAATGCTCCTTTTGCTATACAACGATTCTTCATCAACGTTTCTTTATACAATATTTTGTTATACGATGGTGTTATCTACAGTAGTAAGAATGCTCCTTTTGCTATACAACGATTCTTCATCAACGTTTCTTTATACAATATTTTGTTATACGATGGTGTTATCTACAGTAGTAAGAATGCTCCTTTTGCTATACAACGATTCTTCATCAACGTTTCTTCACGTCAGAACAAGCTATAAGTGATTTGATGGCACCTTCCTGTTTACCAGTTTGATTCCACTGACAAGCCAAGGGAAACGACCAGGAGAGAATGACAGACGACCAAAGGCCGTCGGATAACAACGTGGACAGCGTCCCCATGGATTGACAAGGATGATTGCAAAAGGAGATGGAGGCAGACAAAAAGACAATGTGGAAAATGGGAATGGGATTACCCCCTAGTCCCTTTCCTGTCAAAACATGTTGGTTTTCATATCTTCATGATGATAATACTTTAGTATATATACTCAAAGAGCAAACATGTTTTTCAGATATAATTTCTTTGCCAAAGGAAGCATCAATGGCAAAAATAAAACAGGAAGGAAGAAGAGAAGTGCAGATGAAGTGAGATACAGAAATTTAAGAAATATGTTTAGGGAAGAGAGAGATGGAGAGGTGGAGAGAAGAGAGATGGAGAGGTGGGGAGAAGAGAGGGAGAAAGAGAGAGGAGAGAGAGAGAGAGAGAGGAAGAAAGAGGGAGAGAAGAAAGAGAGGGAGAAAGAGAGAGATGAGAGGAAAGGAGAGAAAGCAAATGAGAATGAAAGTGGAAGAGAGAGAGAGAGACACGCACACACACACAAACACACATAGACAGACAAAGAGAGAAGAGACAGAGAAAGATATAAAGAAGGAGAAGAACAAGAGATGAAACAGATATGGATCTGTAAAGACAAGAAAAAAGTGTAGAGGGGCAAATTATAGGTATGCATAAAATGCTGAAGATATATCAGAAAGAGAAAAACAAAGTGAATGGAATATACAGATAGAAAGATAGAATGGGAAGAATGAAATAATCCAACATAAATGAATAAAGATTTGAGGACAAAATGTTGATAGAAATAATCAATATCAATGTCCCATAATGCCCCCTGAGTTTGTAAATCATGCTGATACTTACAGTGAATGTACCCTCACTCTGAACTCCCCTGTTCTCTCTTTGTATACTCTCACTCTGTGACGATGCTTCACGTGTTGGGACAGGTACCTTTGATACAGACTTGAGAAAGATATAAAAAGAAAGAGAAAATGATTTTCACCAATATCTACCTAAATAGTATACAAATGATGCACAGGTTTGAGTGCGTCGGTAGGGATTGTGTGCACAAGGTACCTTTGAATGGTTTGAACCCACGAGGCACAGTCGAGTGGGTTTTAGACCAATTTCAAAGGTACCGCATGCACACAATCCCACTGACCCACAAATTAAACCTGTCCATCATCTGTTTTATAAGATGGGGCCCAAAAAATTGTCAAAAATACAAAATTTTGTTATTTTACAGATTTACCGGATGCATGGCAAAATCATGCGTCCAGTAATTTTTTTTTAACAGACGCATGATTTTTTTTAATGGACGCATGATTTTTTTACCGGACACATGGTTTTGAACTAATCATGAAATTTAAAAAAAAAAGAAAAAAAATTGTCAGTGCACANAAAAAAAAAAAAAAAAAAAAAAAAAAAAAAAAAAAAATACCGGTAGGTTTTTATTTTTTAATTTTTTTCGTAACACATTATAATTATCAAAAATAACAAAAAACAGATAATATCACCAAAAAAATTATCAAAAAAATCATTAAAAAATATTAATAATATTTCTTCTGATGGGTTATATTGTTTGAAACAAGGGGAAGTCAGAGCCACTCTATCCCATACATTATTCACCACATCTAAGACTTCAGTATATCTGATTATTGTATCGAGTTAGTAGCTCTACTTGAGCTTAGATCAAACCAAATATGAAGTTAAATGATACATTTGAATTAATTTAATGTATGGAACAATGAGAGATAAAAGACCATGGATTTGCCTTAACATTCTTTGTATAAGGTGACAACATATTATGAAATTAAGTAATTACTCAACATTCCCCTGTAAACCCTCGTGCTTTTAAAGGAAACGTTTTACTTAACTATATCTGTTTTGATTTTTGAATGAATTATCATTAAAATGATTTTTGAATGATTATCATTAAACTTGAACTAGAGGTGAAAATGATATTGAATTGAATAAGTCCTTATAAAAGAAATACTAATATTGGCAACTTGGCAATACAATACTTTGCAAGAACCATCAATTTTTACCTAGTACATAACACGTCATTAAGAAAACACATAGAAAAAACAAATCACACAATGATTCGGCTGTTGCACATGAATTTGCCAAATCTCTGTTTTGCATGGTTTTGTTTATGACTTTGTTTACTTCAAGCTACCCTATCACACATTTCCAGATCCCTGCTCATTCTGATTACAATAATTGAAATTTTGCAAAGGGATTTGTTGTTTTCCGTTCTAATCTCCCCTGTGTAATAAAATACCCTATCATGTAAGCTACATGTTTGCACCAAGCTGTCGATAGTAACAACCATGAGAAACAGTTTTTAGCTTTGCATAAAATTCTCTTAACATAATGACATCAACAGAATAAGGGTACAAGACCAAGAAGGAATAGAGAACTTAAAATTAGTCTAATTGTATAAAATGTGATTAGTAAATATCTGTTAATTTGACTTGAGATTTTAATATTCAGGATCGACTGTATGTTTCTATATTTCTCCCACCCTTGTTGGTCTTGTTCCGGGTTATTCATATTTGTATTATATTTTTGTCTTCTTCCTCCTTCTTCTTTTTCTTTCTTTGTTTTTTCTTTTTCTTATTAGACAAGAGGAGCACACTCATATGTGAACACTTCTATCAAGCATACCTGTACATGATCAGTTTGACTCTGTCCTTCCTGCACAGGGACCTGTTCACATTGAGTCATATTATCCGCAGTCTCTAAGTCATGTTCTCTCTCACTCTCAGGCTTGCAGACTGCCAGCATCTCTTGAAGGGCTTTGGGCTATGAAAATGAACAGGATAACAGGATTGCACAATGAGCAATGATTATACCATCATTATCATTATGTGTTAATCAATACAAGATATTTTTTTTATCTTCTATGTCTGAATTTCATGTGCGTTATGCTAGGGCCTGCCTTGCTGCCTTTTACTGTATTTATACAGCTGACAGAAATTAACAGTAAACCTAAATGAAATGAAATATCGATGACTCATTATTACAAATGCATACAAAGGTCTAATTTGATAAAGTACATATTTACACCTTCATGATGTTGATTACTCAGATCTCTGTAGGCATATATGATAAGTTCCAGTTAATATGGTTAAAAGGTTTAACTAAGTAAACATTAACAAATTAAATGTGAACACAACTGCTCTCTTCACATATAATATGTCAACAATCTAGTGCAGTTTTCATTGAGATAATTTCCCCATTTTCTATATCTGGTTATTCTGGGAATGATGATGTCACACCTAAACAGAAAGAGAAAGGAAAGAGAAATTGTACAGTCGCAGAAAATCTTTGTTTTCTATCTCTGATCCACATTTCCCATTGAGTTCATCTCTTCTTCCTGTCATTTTGAAACAGGTCCAAATCATGTAAAAAAATGATAATCTTTCTCTTCTTATGTCATGTTCAAATAGAAGGTTAGGTTGGGTTCTATGAAATGTGAAAAATACAGCAACCAGTATTTTCAAAGTTCTTACAACAAAAAAAATTGTACAAACATGAAATTCCTTCTCTTGTTGTGTCATGTTTTACTTAGTTTCTGATATCGAGATAGTTATACGTCAAATGGGAACCAATTCTCCTTTTTTTTGTTTTCATAACAGAAGTTGTTTAAACAGGCCTAAATATGTAAAAACATGACACTTCTTGTTGGTTGTGTTTAAACTTATCGGCTGATATCAGGTTATTTTAACTTCAAACCAGTGTCTGTTTGATTCGTCAAATATACCTTTGCTTAAACAGGAGTAAGTCATGTCAAAACATGATACTACTCCTGTTGCTGTTAAAACAGGAGTTGTTAAAAACAGGTGAAAGTCATGCAAAAACAAGATTTTAAATTTGTTATTGTGCATTGTTAAAGTTTATTAAACTTAAGCCATAACTAGTGTGCATGTGAAATACAGGGTGTATATAAAATATATCGTTCCTGAAACTTATAAATTCATTAAATATTTGAGTAATTTTTCTTTCAATAAAGAAAGATTTACTATAAATAGAACATAATTCAGAGTGTTTGTTGAGAAATGCTTTCAAGAATCAATACATTAAGCGATGATTTTTTAACTGCGAATACAAGCCATTCATTTTGGAAGCCTGTTAGAGTCAAGTCTAGATTCCTTTGGTTTTGCTCTCCTTCAAAATATCAAGCAACTTACATCTTGCAACATCTTGCTGAGTTTTCCCAAGGCTGTCTTCATGCTGTTCAGGTCCTGCACCATCTGTCTGTAGGTGCTGGCTTCCACCAAGATGGTGTCCCTTCCCACGGCCGGACTGGACCCAATGTTCCTCAGGTTACCCCTGGGGGAGTTGGTGGTGTAAGGCCCATAGCTCTGGCCTGTGGAATGGTGGCGATGTCTGCAAGGAAAATGTGGAAAAGATAGATGTTAGTCACCTTGGGTTTCTATAATGTTAAAGTACTGTATAAGCTGTTATTTTCGCGTACAGATATTTTCTCGAATGACATGCTAAGAGACATTTTCGCGGGTCGTTGCTTTCGCGAATGACACTTTTGCAGTACTAAGTACTGTACTGTACTTCCGTATTAATTCACTATAGATATTTTCGCGTGTTGATAATTTTGCAATAATTTGCAAATCGAGAAATTCGCGAACAGCTTATACAGTAGTCCAGTCATAGAGGGAAGCGTGTCCTCTTGCAGCGTGTCCTCTTGCAGCCTGACCTGACTCAATGACTGTAACATCGTCCCTGAGTGAGTCAATGTAAGGACATAGCTCTGGCCTGTGAAACGATGTCGATGTCTGTAAGGAAAGTTGAGTTTCTATAAGTTTGAAGTGATATCACCAGAGGGGCAGTGTCTGTTCTTGTAGCCTGACCTGACTTAATGGTCATTAGGCTATCATTGAAGGCAAGGTCTATAGCTGCAAGAAAAAACATAGAATAGATATTAAATGTCCTCATAGCTAGGGGGTCGGAGAACAGAAGAATAACAGGGTAAAGTGTGTCCTTCAAGCTTCTGTCCACTATGTAAAATAGAAACCTTAACCGTCCATCAATGGTCTTTGGAAGCTTGCAATGAAAGGTTAGGAACGCAATGCCACCTAGTCTGATTGCACACTGACACTTAGCTTCACACTCGTGATAGAATGTGAGCTGAGACATATCAATACGTGTACTCTGTTTTACTTAGTTGTTCAACAAGAAAGAACACCATATTTTTAGGAAGACTGTGAACTTGTGAACACGCACTCAATTCCTCCAGTTGCTGTCTACCAAACCCAACATACAAACCGTACATACATGTAATCCACAAATCACTGCACCTTGGAAGACATCCATGGAAGACATAATTGATTGGTAAATGTACCATATGATTATACAAAAATAGTTACGATAAAGATGCAGACGTCTGAGTTCACCTTTCATGTAACCAGCACGCAGCTTGGTGATCCATCCTTCAAAAAAATAATTTAGACGATCGTTCAATTGTATTTTTGAATAGTTTTCCAGATTAAAACTAGGGTGCTTCACTGAAAAACATTCAAATACTTCGGCTTCCGCAACTGTCAAAGCCAGAACTGCCACTGTATAGCATTCATCTGGGAAACAACCTACATAGTTACATGTATCAAAAATCAGCATTATGATGGCTACAACAATAAATGATTTACAACCTAGTGAAAGATAATCGTCTTTTTGTTACAGTTTTATGGCTTCAGAGACCAGTCGTGCATTAACATTTTTCAATACAAAACAACAAATTATAAGCATGTATACTGTATACAAGGTTCTTTTCTGGTCAGATTTAAAGGTAATTGTGAGTTTTGGCAATGACAGAAAACACATTCTTCACAATTAATCTTTTACAGATTTCAGAAACAAGATTATCTAGTGCCTGTTCTGGTAACAATATTTGCGAAACAAACTCAATAGAAATGTATTTTTTAAAGCTTAGTAATAAGCAAAGATAAATGAGGACAACTGATTCAATCAGGTAAATCATAAAGCATGTATGTACAGTAGGCCTGTATTAGTATGTGTTTTGGTTCTTTACAACTTACAAGGAAGATTTACTGATTTTCAGCACGTTTTTGTGTATGTATATATAAATATATATAGGCCTGTAAACGAATTGTTGATTCCAGCAAATGCAAGCACTTTGACTTTCAGCCAGTTTGTTCCAAATTGAAATCCAAATACCAGATTTCCAGGCTTTAATTAACAAATGTAGGAAAATGAACATGTACCATTTTTTTATTTATCATTCTCGCATGCCAATTTAAGTCATGATCAATTAAAACCATCGACCCATGTGGGATTAAATGGGGGAGAGGTACATGTACTTGGCCCCCTGCAAAGGAAGCAACGTCCTTATTTATAACAATCAGTATTGGCTCACTATCAATTCAATGGTGTGTACATAAAACATTAGTTTGATTGTCTCGTATACACACATGCCATGTCAGCTAGAAATACTGTATGTACCGGTACATATTCAATACATATATGTATAGCTGTATTAAAACTTGGCTGATGTGCAGAATTCCAAAGAGGGTTGGGTCTGTGTAATAAATGACTGCTACAAAGTAGGTTATACATCGTTATGTGAATGTTAGTCTACGGTTATTCGATGAATCAGCAAATTAGCCACGTATTGCTTTTACTAGGAAGCAAATTGGGATCTAGTTAATCAGAAATAATACACAGGCAACTATTGGCATGCATGCATCTTTGGATCCATTTGGGTTACATGTACATGTACATCAACACCAAACACAGACACTTGGAAACACAAATAGGTTTAATGAAGATGACTGGATTAGCAATAACACCAATCATGTAAGCATCACAGTGGATTAGTACACACAAATGGATGAAACTAACACAGCACCAACTGAAAACACTGATCAGTTTGACTGTTTAATAAACAATAAAACCAACACTTAAGCATTAAACACCAAAAGCATAAACTGTGGTTGAGATGGCGGGATATATACCTGTCGGTGTAAATATTCAATCCATTGAGCTGCTCCTCATTGCAATGAAAGTGTCTAATCCCAGTTTGATAGTACATAGCAAGCATGTTCTCACTAACCATACAGACACGTTCAACTACCTAAAAACGCTAAAGCCGCTCTCTTCTAGCTTAGTCCAAGATAGAATTAATGGAGCACTTGTGCTAATCACTTACGATTCAGCGTCTAGGTCGAGTCTTTCCTCTTTTCTGACAACAAATTTCAACATTTGATTACCACGGAAATGAAAAAAAGCAAATATTTGAACAGGTTCAAGGCAAGATATGGTTGCGAACACCTGGTTTCTAAAGGAACCAGTTCACACAAAATCCGTCTGCATGAGTTTAACCAATATCATCATATCAAAGGCATTAAATTCCAAAGTAGTTCCACAACTGGTCCACAAATTGTTTATGAAGTCCCAAGCTAGCCCATGACGGTGACTAGATCTTTGCGCAACTGCTTTCATTCCATATCAAGAAGAAAACTGATCACACAGTAGACAAATGTCATGTTTGTTTTAGCTTGCTAAACAAATCCCCTGAAAAAAGTCCCAGCCGGCAGTTCCACGTCATCCAGTATAACGTAATGATAGAAAATACAGCCAGGATATGAACAATATAACATGCACAGTCAGGTTTGAAAAAGAACAATTCTAGGCGATATGATAACAAACTGTCAGATATCTAGCTTGCCAAGGTTCCTTTCCAATAACACAGAACTGACATTCTCATTGCCATGTACATGTACTTTGGTCCATTATGCCAATGAGGGCACATTATCTTTTTTTTTGGGGGGGGGGCAATTTTTTATTTTTTATTTTTTAAAGTATAATGTCATGAATCACTTAAATATCAATCACAGTTTTATGCAAATGTTCTGGTATGTAAAATGAAAAATTGACACTCATAACTTTCTTTCTTCTGTTTTTAACTAGCAATTTATTTCTAACTCTTAAATATATTACGTAAATAATTTCTACTCAATTTGTTAAAAGTAAAATGTCCAAATAGGTTGGAGTCATAATTTTTTTATTTTTTTTGCCTTATCCATGTAACATTTTAACCATGCTGAACCAATGAAGATTTATAATAATACAGTTATATGACGATTCTCTGGAACCTCCAATCTCTAATTGATAATATGGTTTGCCTAAGAAAAGCAAGGTGTGTGTGTGTATGTGTGTGTGTCTCTCTCTCACACACACATATACCCATTGCTTCTTGTTCATAGGCAAACCACACTATCAGATTCCCCTCCCCCCTCTCCCTCTCTTTAATAGAGAGAGAGAGAGAGAGAGTCACATAAAATGTATTTAAAAAAACTTATCAGCCATGGAAACAAGCCCAATACCTAACCAAGGCCTGACTCACATACCAATGCAGTTTGTGAGATACAGTAGGGACAAGAATTGAAGAAGCACGCCCACTATATAAATGAAACTGTTTGTTTATACAATCATGCATAAAATGCACAAAAGGCTAAACTATTTGTAATATGGACGACTGATCATTACCTTTGGACAACATGTAGTTGATTAACTTGATTTATATCAAAAATAAGAATAAATTTTCATTTGCCCCCCCCCCCCC
>BEXV01001963.1:23938-39279 GCA_003118195.1 Hemicentrotus pulcherrimus | reverse complement strand
TCCACAGCTTTTCTTTCACAATGCAATTGCATGACCAGAACTCAACTTTTCTTTAACACCAACACTTCCATCACCACCACCACTACTATTACCACACCTTGAACTTTTCCTTCCCATGCTGTCATCAATAAAGAACACAAACTATTAGTGATCTTAATCTCTTAATCTTAATTCACTAAATGGCCAGAATGCCTACTACCAAATGCTAATATTGTTTCAAAAGGAAAATCCAACTTGATGTTAAGTTGATTTTAACAAAAGCGGCAAATGAGAGGATCAGGTCGATGAAAGTTTGAGCCAATTCCGATGAAATAAAACAAAAAATTCAATTTGTGTAGTTTCGATCAATCAAACACAATTCGACAACACTGTGACCTATCTTGAAATCTGCTCTCTCTCTCATTTTCTTCGTTATTATTGACGAGATATATTTGTTCCAGGCAGCGATTGATTACAAACATATTTACATTAGTTGCATTCAGGGTGCCTGTATAATTGAAATTTTCTTGAGGGAAAATGGAAATTTCAGATTTTTTTTTTTTTTTTGTATGCAGAGCAAATGGGAGGGGACCTCGCTAGGCATTTGTTTTTTTAATTTTGTATTGTGAAAACTATTGCTAAATAGTGACTTTCAGCATATATAACATTATCGCCAGGCAATATAAAGCTAGTGAACTGGAGAAGACCAATCGAGTCATACATGTAACGATGCATGCTTTGACTCCATTATATAACACGATTCCCCCGGCTACTATTAAATGCCTCTGAGGCTTGAACGCATCAAAGTTTCATATTGTAGTATTTCAGAACGTTGCAAACTTAGTGCGTTCGTGTGTGTAAGGGACAGAGGGGAGAGGGAGAGAGATTATGGTGAGTGTGGAGAAAGAGAGAGAGAGAGAGAAGAAGAGGGAGAGATAGAGAAGAGATAGAGAAATATAAAGGGAGTGTGTGTGTGCGTGTGCGTGTGTGTGTGTAAGAGACAGAGGGGGAGATTATGGTGAGTGTGGAGAAAGAGAGAAATATAGAGGGAGTGTATGGGTGGGCGTGTGGGTGTGTGTGTGAGTGTGTGTGCGTGTATGTGCGAGTGTTGATAGTAGGTTAGTATGCTAGCATATACACATGCTTTAGCAGTCACGCAAAACAACACTCATAAATTATTATTTGATAAAATCTGAGAATGTATAGTATTATCTAAATCTAATTGTTTAAATCTTTCCATAAATTGGGGTTTTAAAAAAGTATTCCACCATTATGACCAACAATGTATATATATATATATATATATACATATATATATGTATATATATATAATTATGAATGATTAAGTTGTTAACTGTATGGAGACATGAAGGTTGCAATCTGACCTACGCTCAATCATTGTTTTGTCTTTCTCTTTAATTTAGGAGTGATCCTTGTTGGTGTAAATTGCTCAGTCAAATTAAGAAAAAATTGTTTAGTCTTGTAATCATTTTTATTTGTGAGTTGCTATAATTGCTCTTTCGCTTCCTCAGAACCGGACACTATTACTTTCGTAAACGACACAAACGTGCCTAGTATTGGACTTTTGTATTCGTTTTGACATTTTAGAAAACTGCGTTCAAAAATAGTCTCAAGGAAACTTGAGTTATTTTTGACAGTGTTTTAGGCTGTGGCTGGACGTGCTTGTAGAGCTCTAGCACCATGTTCTGGTGTTTGTGTCTTTGTGGCTATCTTATACTCGGTATGTATATATATATATTGTTGACGATAATAAGTTATGCACGATTTCAAATGATTTTTCTAATATTCTAACATGTTTCAGGTTTCAAAAAATAATAGGCCTATCTAGAAATTGTAAGCCAAATGCAAAAGTATATACAATTGTCTTTTTCATACGTTACCGAGTAAGAATGGCTTACTTGCCGGAAATTGACAGAAAAAATATATCTGTGGATTCAACCCTCTCCTCAGGTGAACATATTTGTGCTTCGTATCATCGTTGAGCAATTGTACGAATCGTAAAATGTTGGGAGCCCTCCCCCCCCAAAAAGAAAAAAAAATGGCAAAATTTCACTTAAATTGTAGCATAATTGTACAGGCGTATATGCACTTGACTTTTAATCCAAAAGTGGAGAGTTCTATTTGTGCCATCAATTTTTTGGCGAATTTGGGGCTCCCAACACTCTAGAGGTGTTTCATAGATAATAATCAATCGTAATATCGTACTATGGTTTATTTTGGAATGCTGAAACAACAAGTTCCATAACGCTTACAAAATCACAGAATAGGAAGAGAAATACGAAATGCATGGACACAATGAAATAAGTACATCACATTTTAATACCGAGGGAAGAAGTAGTTTTAGGGGATCTTTCGAAAGTGGCAAGACAAGTTCAATGTATTCCTCTTTTGCAAAGTGGATGTTGTTATACGTTTTCGATGGATTTGGGGGAGTTATACATTCGTTCGTTTTCGATCGAAGATTATAAGCTGGTGTAAAAACAACAACACAAATCGGAGCTTTTAAACTTTTTAAAAAACATTTTGGTTGCTTTCTTCGCCTCTTTACATGGTCCCTCATTTGCCTTACTTACAATTCCGCACAAAATAATAGCCTTCCAAAATTACCAATTTGAAGACTTGATAACAACCATTTAAAACCAGTATAGGCTTATCTGGCACCGGAAATAGTTATATAATTTCAAAACTTTTGGTACATCACGTGTATGTATGCCTTTCCCGTGGTAACAACAAAACGCTGCACAGGTATTTTGCGTGGCATATAAAGGGTTAATATTGGTTTTCTCTGATCAGATTGTTCTGCCATCACTTATGGTTTACAAATCCACTCTAACCTGAATGGAAAGTCAATATCCGTAGCGGGCGAGGATGCTTCTCTAACATGTTACTATTCGCCACCACTAACGTCTGCGAGTGAGTTTCAGGGGATGCACTGGAAGTTCGCGCCAAAAAGTGACCCCTCGGCCGAGATTGATATTGCATCGTATGAAGTATCTACGGGGGTAAGGTGAGATGACTTCAATTTTTTTTTTTACAATAATTTGTTATATTTCAATTTTGAATAAAAGTCACAATTTACAGAATTCAGAGTAAATAACCCCTAAGCATGCAAAAATGTTGTTGTCTCATATTTTGGCATGGTTGTAAAAGATATTTATTGCATACTGCTTTGGCATAATATTGTGCACGGGAATGTATATCTTTCTTTCTTATGGCCAAGGGACATCATGGAATTTTAGAGCAAATTCTTAGACTAGAAACCGGGGATTGGGAAAACGGGCATATTTTCATAAATGGCTTATTTTTTCATGTATTAAGTGTATTAATAATAACAATTGGAACATTTTCTTGTTGCGCAGCTACTACACGGTATGAAGTTTGAATTTATTTTCCTACCTGTTTTCATAAAAATTATTGCGACAATATAAGATATAGTCTTGATCAATAAAGTTCACATCTTCTTGGAACTTTATTGATCAGTCTCCGTTAGAGGAGGCGCAATAGCTCAGTCGGTAAAGTAAACATGAACAAACATGATCTATATAGATAAGATAGAAAGAGCAATGAAGAAAGAAAAGGGGAAGAGTCTGTTTTGTAAAGCGCTCATANTGAGAGAAAGAAAGAAAGAGGTAGTACACACATTTACATGCAGAGTGAGGTGAGCACCCAAACAGAATAGTCAAAATAGAGAAAGAGATTCCATCGGATCTGGGCAAACGAGAAAGAGAGAGAGAGAGAGAGAGATTGAAAGGTTCAAACTGCATGTTTTAATAGAGGGGATGAGAAGAGCAGAGTAAAACTAAGAAGGTTGATAGGACTAGACTTGGAGTGTAAAGTAGATGGGTAAAAAAAAAACAATAAAGTAAACATGAACAAACATGATCTATATAGATAAGATAGAAAGAGCAATGAAGAAAGAAAAGGGGAAGAGTCTGTTTTGTAAAGCGCTCATATCTGTCAAACTTGACACTCCTGGCGCTCCATATTACCCCGGCATATCATGACTGCCATTACGGCGCTCTAACATTTCAAGGAATTCATTCCTGTAAGACAAAGTGCAATTGCCCGAATAGAAAGAGCCACGGGTCTCGCGATCACATGATTTGATGCAGGAAATGTGAAGGGAAAAATAAAATCAATGTTTGGTATCAAATTTTGTCACGCAGGCAACGAAAGAGGAAGGAGCATCTTATTAACCTCAATAAAAGATATATAAATAAATCAAATTACTGAGAAAGTGGAAAAGCATGGCTTTTTTTTATATATATTTATTTATATTGTAATATTAGACAATAATTTATACTTTCACTTAGCAATTACAGCCACTACGCTGTTTCGATTTCGAGCGTAAACATTTCCTTTACATAACCAAAAGTATGTAATGAGCTCATTTGAATATAATATACGATATTTGATACCCTCATATGATTGCTTTACCGAATCTCGCTTGATCATGGCAGTGACTTGCCTTGTAATCCTCTCCGAAAAAAACATACATGTTGTTTATTATTAATTCACCTATTTACTATGTGTTATGCGCTAGAAAAACGTTTAATCATTATTATCATTATTATCATTTTTCACTCTGACACTTTGATCGGTTACAAAATTATTACGATCACACTGCAACGCTTGTCGCAATTAAAAAAAAAACTATTAACTTCTTAGTCAGATCAACGAGGTCAGTTTATACATATTTATTCATAATAAAACCCAAACGTAATCCGATTTAATTATACATATCATAATCATGATTTCGACTTGGGATTACATGATAAGAGTATTAAAAGGTGATCATTTGCATTTATTTCCCATGAAATGAGAAACACAATATCAAAAGTTATAACCATAGAGTGATACATACTAATTTCCTTTAACCTTTAGAGTGATACATACTAATTTCCTTTAACCTTTAGAGTAAATAACAATATAATATATTGTTCCATAAATAATGCTGTTTATTTTATCATTCAGAAGCTCTGAAACTAGGTTTCTGTCATGATTAGAATTGAAAACAAATTAAGAATATCCAGAATGATGTCTTTATAATTTTACATGAAAGTAGATACACGATATCAAGAGTTATAACCTTAAACAAAGTGATTCATGTTAATTAATGGCTCGGTGATAGAGCAGTGGTTTTACGGGAAGGTCCCGGGCATTAAACCAAGTCGATGCGCCAGCGTCCCCTTGGTAAGGCAATATTCCTTATATGTCATTTACCCGATCACTTTAGACAGAAGACCTAAAGGTATAGACCAGTTTTGGAGACACCCCCTCTCAAAAAATGAAATGGAAGCTCTTATTACCAATCATGTGAAAGAATACGTTTTGACTGATACGTGATGATACAAAGTGTGCCGGGAAATCGCCTACTTAGAGATATTTTTGGTAAATTAATATATCGATCAGGCCTGGATAGATATCGCAAATGCACTGCAACATTGACAATTTGGGCACATTTATCTGCTTTTTGCGAATTTAGGTTGAAGTATTGCCATCTAAACCTCTGAAGGCAATATTTAAACAGCATTGCATGGATATTTTGCACCCAAAAACCCTTGAACCGCAATTTTACCACTACCGGTCTATATCTTCAAAGGCGTAGGTCCCCT
This sequence comes from Hemicentrotus pulcherrimus, assembly GCA_003118195.1. Classification (NCBI taxonomy): domain Eukaryota; kingdom Metazoa; phylum Echinodermata; class Echinoidea; order Camarodonta; family Strongylocentrotidae; genus Hemicentrotus; species Hemicentrotus pulcherrimus. The sequence continues at coordinate 33,664 of BEXV01001963.1, read as the reverse complement.
GCTTACTTACAAGCATTACATGCTTTCTTAGCAGTCATTTACAAATATTAACACAAACCAACTAACCAAAACGTATAAGCCTATCGCTGAGAACTATTTGATTTCCTCGCCTGCGTGTAGGTACAACAACGGATTGAAGCTGAATGCGAGCTGGCAATATGGCGGAGCACTGAGGGTCATGAACACGTCCTTAGATGATCAAGGCGATTACACGTGTCAGATAGCAACGTCTATAGGCTTTAGAGACAGTATGACGACTCTTACAGTTTATGGTGAGAAACACTCCACTTGTATGTCATCCATTATACCCATAATTTGTTATGCTTCATAGTTGCTAATAAAAGCCTAATTCACATTAAAACCAATATTTAGGCCAGAAATGAGTTATAAGTGTTTTGACCCATTTATTCATTCATTCATTCATTCATTCATTCATTCATTTGTTATTATCTATCTTTCCACTTCTTTATTCATTCATTCATTCATTTGATTTATCTATACTTCATTTATTTATTGTTTCATGTATCTTTTAATTTTTTTTTTTATTTAATTGTTTTTCATTTATTTATTAACTTATTTTTTCATTCTTTGTATTTCCGCTTTTTTGTGTTTTACTATGATCATAACTGGATACGGATTTCAGCTGTACCCCGGTACCTCCAGATCTACAACTCGACCCATCATCTGGCCGATCCTTCTACACACTTCCAAATGACGTCAGGGGAGCCACACTCCATAGTTTGCTCGGCCTTTCCGCTAACGAGTCCGGCCACCAACCTCAGCTGGGAGCTCGACTCAACACTGCAAATAGCTCGTAACATGATCCATTTCGCACCAGAGAATATTACATCGTCTAGGTCTTCATCATCGTCGTCGTCGTCAGGTGACTGGGAATTCTTCTCTACGGAGAGGCGACTGGTACTGACACCGAGGGACAACAATCATGGAGCGGTCATCAGTTGCTATGGCGACCATCCTGGGTTACAACAGAAGTTGTCCGTGTCAATCACATTGAGTGTTCTAGGTAATACTCGAAATTCATATTTCATCAAGACAATCTAATGCTCTTGTTTTATTAAAAGATTCATTTCATTTCATACTTTCATACGTTGCAAACACAAAAGCAAAGGCATGACCTTTCCACCCGAAGCACTTATTGGGAAAAAGTGGTCACCCCCACTCATTTGGGCAGAGTCTTTATTCAATCAAAGATACTTAAAGTGAGAGTGGAATGGGAATTTAATGAAAGATATGAGTAAAAGGATAAGTAAATCTTTGATAAAAAAAAATGTAAACCGAACATAAATACGGAACACGTAATACCAAATATTGCACAATGCATAATGCATAATGACGTTAACAAAGCTATGATACTGAATTTCTGTTTTTATTGTTTGGGGTGGTCATCAAACTCACACTAAAATGCACAGATCGGATTTAACTGATTTTATTCAAAACCCAAAACATAATCCTGCATCGCGTTGCAACGATGATCAGTACATGTAGGACAATGCTTGACACATGCAGCAATTAATATACCTCTCCCCTTTGCGGACAGTTTCTCCGAGCTATATACGGATCTTCAACGCCAGTTATCAGCTTCTCTCTGACACCGGCAGCCTAAACGTAACCCAAGATAGTGCTGTGACCTTTGTTTGCATGAGCACCAGGTCACGACCTCCAACTTTCCCAAGATGGCGGATTGGTGATGACGCCATTGAAGATCAAGTGACAAGGACCACAATCATGTACGATGATCAAGAACTTTATGACGTATCAAGTCGCATGATCTTGCCAAGAGTTCTCCGAGAGCATCATGGGAAAGAGGTTACCTGTTCGGCTTCCGGGTTAAATCTTCGAGCCGTAGCAACCAATATTACATTGCACGTATTGGGTAGGCACAGTTTGAATATGTAATGCATGTCCCTGAGGTACAATTATACGGGCTTCTACAGATGTTGCTGCCAACGTCAGTCATATCTATTTATGTCTAGGATCTATTTCTTACAACTCTATCGATTTCAATCTAGTGTTATATATGCAGTAACATTCTCGATTTCTCCACACTTATAAGTAGGCCTATACTTGATCTTATTATGTTAAGTATGAGTCAATAACATAGTTGGTCACAGTTTGAATGGACGGGGTCAATAAAATATTCATCGCTGCGTTAAATGTAGCAATAATTATGTCAAATATCAGTCCTGTACAACATAACCATGTCAAAGCTGATTACAATTTCCGTTTGGGAAGTTATCGACGAATGCAAGGAAACCGGAAGAGAACAAATAGAGGCTTGATTTTCTTTTTGTTTCTGAATACACCAGTTTACAGTTGTGTGCGCCATTTTAATTGACACCCAAACAAAGCCAATGACCTAGAGGTCATGTTTTTATCCTTAAAAAAGATTGCGCCCATGCAAATTATGATGATATCACTGCGTGCGCGCATATATTTGCATGGGCGCAATCTTAATTTACGCATAAATACGTGACCTCGGGTCATTGGCACCCTGTTTGGGTGCAATCTAAAATGGCGCCCAGTTTGCGCATGCTCACTGATACAACTGTAAACTGGTGTATACACCATGCCCAGGACCTGCGGACCCTCCACGCATTACGAACTTCACAGGGGCTTTCATCGAGGGAAGAACCAGTTCTTTAGAGTGCATCGCCCTCAACGGCTTTCCCGCAGCGGACATCGAATGGCGCATTGACGGACATCCCACTCTAGACACCCATACCACGATCGTCAAACGCTGGCGATATGATGTCGTGAGCCGCGTTACCATTCAACCAGACCGACATATGAATGGGAAAGAAGCCACCTGCGTCGTCCGTACTCCGTCAGTGTCGTCAACAGAGATGCGCAGTTCCGTCGCTTTGAAAGTCCTGTGTGAGTCCAATTCAAAAAAGAATTTCCCCTAGTCATCCTTTTATTGACAAGATACGTTGATTCAGTAGTAGATCTGGTGATTTGTCTTGACTTTTGACGGAAAATCTCATTCACAAATTGCTAACTGTCCAACAAGCGTTTTCGAAATGGTGACCGTAGGCTTATAATTATGTTCTCACTCGTAGCCTTTTCCCATCCCTACCCCATCAGTACCACAGTATAAGCGCTTCATCCTCCAAGCAATCTTTCACCAAGCTTGCACATCCATAGTTTTTTCTTTTCATGTAAACAGGCCATCAAAATAAGAAAAAAGGAAACGCAGTTCAATCTCACATCAAGTCATTGCACAAATTAACAACTCTATAAATTTGGCACTAGAATAAAATAAAAACTTTGATTCGTGTACTTTTATTTCTTTATCGTAAAACAAGAAATTTCACCACCTTGAAGATATCATGAACTAAGAATTACTTGGACCAACCATTTTAGACTCATTGTATTAGATGAATATATCTTCGCCTGCCATGACATTAATTTATGGGCTTGATGTTTAATCAGTGTACTAATAAGTTATTCGACAAAATAAGCTTCGACTTTTAATCAATGCCAAATTTACCTATAATAAGGATGCTTGCTTAAGCAATTTTCGTAATCAAGCACTATTATGTCATCATGATGTGTACTTATAAATACGGTCATTTTATTTCCAAATTGCTTATTTCTATTAACACATTCTATCTCCCTTTTTTCTTAATCTTTTGGTACAGTCTGTCCTCATCGAGTTTCTATCTCATGTGTACCGGTCGTGGCTGAGAGACCCAGTTGGATAACGTGTCGATCTGCTGTCTGTAACCCTGCTCCACGCTTACTGTGGACCATGGAAGGAAAGGAGATCGAAAACATCCATGACGATCACGTTGAGTCTACCAACAGCAGTAACGCCACGGTAGGGTTTTCCTCGTCGTCGGTCTACTCAAGGGGTTTCGTTGCCGACGACCACGGCAAGATTGTCCGCTGCTGTGCGGTTAGGGATGAGGAGGTAGGATGCGCAACAGATGTCTGCATGGAATGTCCGCTGAACGTTTATTGTAAGTACCATACTCTGAAGAACATTACTCCCATCTTATCTATCCAGGTTGATTGTGACATCTCTGAAGAAACATGATATTTGTGCTTCAGAAAAAAAAATTATGTCTGTTTTGTTTGTGAAAGAATGTGTCTTTCAGACCAAAGAGCTTGTTATTTCAAACATTATTTTTCCTACTTTCACATCTAGCTTACTCTTGTGACAGTCACGGTGTTTCCTTATAGTAGCCAAAAGCCAAATAAACGTGTCGTGATAGATGTTTATGGTCTTAAAATGTGTACCTTAGAGAGGGCTCCTTAAAAACAGTCGTGGCAACAAAGCAAAGGCCGTCTGCAACAGGAATACATAAAGGTCTAATATGTTGCTGATACCAGTCTTTGTAGGCCCAAATTGCTCATGAGTAGTTTTATAGGACCCTTCATGGATGTTGTTGATATTTAAATGCCTCCTACATGGTATTACTTTTTACGAGATTATGCAATTGTTAACATTGATTATCGTAATAGGTAAACCGAAACTCCTGCAAGAGGGAAAGGACATGATCAAATCACTGCACGTTAACTACATCACTCTAAGATGCTCGGCTCGTGGGAATCCATCCCCGTCGATAGAATGGTACAGTCCATGGATGGTTCACGATTCGCCTATCAACGCGTCGACCCCTGGCGTCATCTCACTGGTCGATACCATCATTGACGGGGAGGGGTCTGATAGGGTGACGATACAGAGTACGTTGGTGATCGAGTCTTCGGCTGGTATCGACACGAGAGTTCATGGGGTCAAGTGCGTGGCTTCAAACTCTATCGGCTCTAGTTCAATTGCTTCTTTCTTTGGCAACACAAGTGGTAAATGTCTTGTAATTGATTGTTAATCAATAGTTGATATGTCAATTTAACCCCCAATAATTCGTTCAAAAATCTGTATAAGCCTACGAAAAAAGGGACAATTTAGCCCCTGGCCAATAACACTGGACAAACACCCCGGGAGGACAATTACCCCCTAAAAATTACGCCTTGGATATGCAATCACCCCGCCGCCCCGCCCGAGGACAATTACCCCCCCCCCCTCCCCAAGGAAATCTGCTTTTATTTAAACGAACTAATTACAAGGGTGTACTTCCCCTTTAATGAACAGGGGGAATTTTCGGGGGGGGGGGTACTGACCTCGGGAGGCAATTTTCCTCTTGGGTAATTATACTGGGGGTGGTTGTCCTTAGGGGTGTAATTCCGGGGGTGCACCAAGGAGCGATAGTCCTGATACGGACAATTTCTGCTGTCTTCTGAATTATATGCATTTTCTTTGTACAGTTCGGAAACCAGTAAATTCCTAACAAACTGTGGAAGGAAATGTCTGCATTGTCGGCTGCAATGTTCAAGAAACTTCAAGAACTATCTTTAACTCGTTAATACAAGACCTGACAGTATCACTGTTTTTCAAATGATTGAGTTAACTTTGACATTAACAATAGGATTACGTGAATGTCGGCATTTACAACCCCGGGGAATTTGAGAAGGTTGTTCAATTTTCAACGGCAAAATCTACTTTTAGACCAATGTAATTTTTGTTTTGTTAAAGTCTGTTTTCACGTTTTGTTTAACCAAAATTACTTACTGATCGAAAAACACTTTGTGTTGTGTGTAAACGTGCCCCTCCTCTGTTTCATAGACGCAGGGTATGTTAAATGAAAAACACTCGATCCCTCGGGTAGAACTTTAAATGGAGGCACCGTGTAGAGGAGAACCATCACCTTTGCACGTTAAGAATCTACTCACTGTTCGTATTAGAGTGGGGGAAACCCCTGTGTAGTGCGCTCCACCTGCACACCCCCGATCATATACCTGGAGGAGAGACCAGAGGGTTACATTTTGCTTTTCGCCTTCCAGGCCCTGCAGGTGACGCCATATACCTAACAATAATAATAATAACTTCGGTCATATTTATACAGATATCTCTTCGGTATACAATCAGGAGACTGGCTTATTGACAGTGCACTATTCCCCGAACTCTGTACCGCTCTCCTCCGACGCCATACCATGTGTCCATGTCGACTACAAGCTAGCAAATAAGCAAGTCTGGAAGCTGGGCGCCACGTGTTTTCAGCTACAGGCCAACGAGACGGCAGTCATTGTCGAGAGTGGGTTGGACCTGAATGAGATCGGGCTGAGGGTATGCTTCTACCAGGAGTTCTGTAGCATTCCGCTGCCACCACAACCATGTAAGAAGATTTTACACGAACCCAAAGACTTTCAAGAAATCATGCTAGGGCAGTTTGGGTAGCCTTCGATCTACATCGCAATTTGAAACCTGCGAACATTACCGTGACATAGACCTATTATGTAATCCAAACTTCTAAACTGGAAGAAAAATTGGGAATTGGATAGTGCCAGGATCTATTGAAAGTCTTCGCTTTCGTGTTAATTATTGGTTTGTGTATGTGCGCGAGGGGTTATTATTTATGGTATAAATTCAAATAATGTAAGAAAAGGAGAATGTAAGTACCCCCCCCCCCCCCCCCAACAAAACAACACAAAAATGTATTTCTGTGTATGTGCGGATTCTGGGGTTTGAAATGTCCATTTTTTTCCTACACCTTAATTTGCAACGCTGCCTTCGGGCTTCTTTTGTGATAAGTTATGAATCATTAATTTGCAAAAGATCTAAAGACACGTGATTGCACTGTCGTCTTGATCGATGTTGTTTGGTACCGATGTCCGGACAGGGGAAATTTAGTGACGCTCATTCCTTATTTCATTAGAGAACCAATTCGTATCGGATTTGTTGATTTGTCGCCGAGTCTAAACCCCTCGATCCGAACGAACAAATGTTTTAGTGCATGCTATTGATTTTTTAAAGATCGAGGAACACCAATAATGGTAGCCTTTCCAGCATTATATTTTTTTCTTACTAGCATCTTTCCCTCTAGTAATCATAAATTATGTTTGGTTTAGATATGACACCCCCCCCATACGTTATACGACAAGCTATAACTATATTCCAAGTATATATGCACCTACCTCTTTTTTTTTCGCTTTTGTACCTGATGTTTTTTTTGTTTTTTTTATAACATGTAGTTTTCCAGATATCCGCAACAGCTATCAACAACTTTCTCTTTCCAACACTGTTGGTCGTCATAGCATTTTGTGTGATACTTTGCATCGCAGTGGCATTCTTCGTACATCAGAAAAGAGGTAGAAGAGGTACCAAAAATATATATTTTTTTTTTAATAGTAGAACTGAACAATCCTTAATATTCATCCCGAGACATAAAAGTTAAAGTTAATCAACTTGAATTAGTCATGTGATACTTTCCCTAAAGTGTAGATATATTTCATTTCCATTCTTATTCTAGGCAGATCTGAAAGTCCCTTGAATTTTAAATAAAGGAAGATGTTGATTGTACAGACATTCGTGAGAATCATTAAATTCCAACCGTACTTATCAGTATTAGTCAATGTGTAGGTTGGTAGTTCGAAACCGCCGCTTCCTTGTATATTATGGCTAAACACGCAGCGACCAAAATCGCATCACTGTTTCTCAGTAATATGCTAGCTTAAAAGGCATGTCGTTTGGATTAAAAATTACGATAAGAGAAGGATCATGAGGCCGAATGCTACGAGACCACATGTCACGAGACCGAAGTTCCTGCATATTAGCCAACAAAATTGATCGCATGAATCTTCCGGCAAATGATAGTTCACAGGAAATCATCATAATGGTCATTGTCGTTTTGTATGGCCGTGTGGTCTCATTGCAACCTTCGGCTTCCTGAACCTTCGGAGCTTGAAAGGTGAAATTATAATATGTGGACGGACACATCGTTATCGTATCAGTGTTGTACGTTCGTTCTATCACAGTGCATAAACATTCGAACCGACATGACCGAGGGTTTTCCAGAAGCGACCAGGGGCCCTTCACACCTACGGTTCAAAGGCCACAAGCAGGTGAAGAAGGTAGGAAAGTATAGCATCTATAAAACTAAACATGTTCTTTGTATAACAAATATGGACAAGCATGACCTGTATGATGAACATCGAGTATCAAGTTTACTGAATACATAATAAGAAACAAAAAACAGATACAGGAGAAACGAGGACGATATCTCTTGTGTTATCTAAAGGTTAGGCCTACTTTATGTCTAAATTTAGATACTCCACGTTAACACATGTCCCAAGTTATCAGGCTTTAGAGAATCATGCCGAAATACTATCTACAGCAAATCTGATTAAGTACTGCATTCATTAGATGATCTACCAGTAGTTTGTTTTCTATGCCATATATTTATGTAGCTACTATTCTTCCTTATCCCTAATCGGGGAGAAATGTTTATCAATCTTGTTGCGATGAGCCATGTCAACTGGCCTCTGTAAGCCAGAAGAGGTTCTAAGAACTATGATTCCATTATGTGTGATTTATTCACCGCGTAGACGCCATCCCTTCTGACCAGTCTCCTCGAGGTGAGATGAACCATTACATGGACATGGCATCCTCTGCACCATCGAAGGGCGCCATCACGGGAACCGAACCTCAGAACGCCGCAATGAGCCCGTTCCCAGGTGAGACATTGTACTTGTACGCCGATGGCGAGATGACTCAGTGGTAGAGCTTTGACCGGGAGGACGTGGGTCCAAAACCAAGTCGATGTGTGAGTGCCCTTTTGCGGCGTTGGGGGGGGGGGGATTTTCAAATGATTGAGTTAACTTTGACATTAACAATAGGATTACGTGAATGTCGGCATTTACAACCCCGGGGAATTTGAGAAGGTTGTTCAATTTTCAACGGCAAAATCTACTTTTAGACCAATGTAATTTTTGTTTTGTTAAAGTCTGTTTTCACGTTTTGTTTAACCAAAATTACTTACTGATCGAAAAACACTTTGTGTTGTGTGTAAACGTGCCCCTCCTCTGTTTCATAGACGCAGGGTATGTTAAATGAAAAACACTCGATCCCTCGGGTAGAACTTTAAATGGAGGCACCGTGTAGAGGAGAACCATCACCTTTGCACGTTAAGAATCTACTCACTGTTCGTATTAGAGTGGGGGAAACCCCTGTGTAGTGCGCTCCACCTGCACACCCCCGATCATATACCTGGAGGAGAGACCAGAGGGTTACATTTTGCTTTTCGCCTTCCAGGCCCTGCAGGTGACGCCATATACCTAACAATAATAATAATAACTTCGGTCATATTTATACAGATATCTCTTCGGTATACAATCAGGAGACTGGCTTATTGACAGTGCACTATTCCCCGAACTCTGTACCGCTCTCCTCCGACGCCATACCATGTGTCCATGTCGACTACAAGCTAGCAAATAAGCAAGTCTGGAAGCTGGGCGCCACGTGTTTTCAGCTACAGGCCAACGAGACGGCAGTCATTGTCGAGAGTGGGTTGGACCTGAATGAGATCGGGCTGAGGGTATGCTTCTACCAGGAGTTCTGTAGCATTCCGCTGCCACCACAACCATGTAAGAAGATTTTACACGAACCCAAAGACTTTCAAGAAATCATGCTAGGGCAGTTTGGGTAGCCTTCGATCTACATCGCAATTTGAAACCTGCGAACATTACCGTGACATAGACCTATTATGTAATCCAAACTTCTAAACTGGAAGAAAAATTGGGAATTGGATAGTGCCAGGATCTATTGAAAGTCTTCGCTTTCGTGTTAATTATTGGTTTGTGTATGTGCGCGAGGGGTTATTATTTATGGTATAAATTCAAATAATGTAAGAAAAGGAGAATGTAAGT
>BEXV01001962.1:72101-82860 GCA_003118195.1 Hemicentrotus pulcherrimus | reverse complement strand
AATAATAACAGTAAACAATGCTGTTTTTAAAAACCAAAGATGGCAAAATAATCTATTTTCCTCTGAGTCCAAACAGAAATTCAGACATTTGGTCCCAATTTCTGGGTGGTGAGTTTGAAAGTGATTGAGCTGGGAAACATTTTTACTGATGGTACCATGCCAGCGGCAGACACTCTCCTGGCACAGGTTAGCCTCGGCCTGGACAGTGCCAGGTGACCGGGATATTTTTTTTTTTTGGCGGCCGAATATTTGAGTACGAGAAATCGTACTCGAGTAGTAATATCATTAATATACACGTACATGTACCTGTGCGATTAAACCTAAACAAATCTACAGAATATCCTACCTTCACTCCTTGCAGTACTGCTTTACATCGCTCCCTCACATCACTGAAGGGGCACTGGATAGCCAGCCGCAAGATGTGAGCTAGGAAGCGAGTGGAAGTCACATTCTTGCTCAGCTCTGATTCAATAAGCGCTCCATCAGCACTGTGATCGTTACTGCCTATTCGCATACCGTCCCCGGTGCCATTGGGTGATCCATTGGGCACTAGTTCGCCACCAGTAACTTCTATTTCGGCCAACGCCAGGGAACGTTCACTAGCATCTCTCGTTGCCAGCCGAGTAAATAACCATCTCAACTCACTCTCTTCCATTCCCAGAGTTGGTAGTCCTATCGCTTTGCTATCTACTGTTAAAGTCTGTCTCTCTTTCCTTTTATAATGCCCAGGTATCATGGGGTGAGAATAAAAGCACCAAAATCTATGGGGTCACTGTAAAGAAAACAAAAAAGACAACGATTATCAGAAAAAGCATATTACACGTACAATGTGGGATCTACATGTACATGTACATGTACATGTATGTATCGGTAAGTAAAACACTCAACATTTTGCATCAAAATTAGAAGTATACATAACCAGTAGTAAAGGCTGGACTACATTTGCCCTTCTGTGTATTGTACATGTAATTCTGTGCAACTCATTTGTATAATTTTTAAATTAGTTTTGAATTCACATGAAATTCTGATTCTTTCAGCATGCTCAGTATCATAATTCTCTCATATATCTTTTAAAAAGTTCACAATCTCAAAAAAAATACAAGATCTCGAAAAATCTGACATCATCAATGGAAAGAGGAACCAAGCGCGAATTCAGGATTTTATTTTAGGGGGTGCGGTAGTGAGCACACAAATCAATTACAGAGCGCGCAAAGCGTGCTCCGTAGGGCGGTGGATGCAGAGAGGGAGGAGTTTTACCCCTCCCTTGCGAAGTGCNCCCCCCCCAGCTAAAATTATTAACTCAATTACTGATATTGGTTATAGGGTGTTTCAAATTGGGATCGTTTTTTAACCATTTTTGTTTGATATTTGAATAAAAAATGTAATCGTTATGATACATTTCAAATTTCAAGACTCACTGATGTTTCTATCAAAAGATATAGCCCCTCCAAAACTCTGTAATAGCATTTTGTTCAGAATCAACGAAAAAGACGTACACGCAGAGGTTTGTTGTTTTGCTAAATTTAGCCGAACTGCTCCATAGCACAATATGCATGCGAATGCATAGCGCACACATGTTGCTAGCTGAATGCGCAACTGTTTTACAACGTGCATTCACTTCCGGGTTTGTTCACCTAAGACACATGCATAACATGTACGTGGACCAAATACATACATGTACATGTACATGTAGATGTACATGGATGCATGTGCTATGTGCAGATTTTACGTGTTGTCAACTTGTCACCATGGTTTTGACTGAGCGGAGAGTGCACACCTCCCTAATTAGCTGCTCTAACAAATGGGGAGAAGGGTACATGTATTTTCAAACTGTTATCGTGTGTGATCTCTTGGGGCTAGCAAAAAAATAAGTGCATAGATCTAGATATTTTCCTTACGCCTAGCCCAACATCGGCCCCGGGGGCGCACTTCAAGAAAGTGGCAAATTTTGGAGCTAGGATGCAAACAACATTTCAATCACTGTTTTGACCAAGATATTTTTACAATTCCGGGGGAACGCCCTTTTGAGCAATATGGATAAAACCTGCTCTTTCATATGACACCTCATTTGTTTCACCTTCAGGATCACAAGCGATAAAGGTTTGAATTTCAATTTATTCATAAAATCATTGACCAATTTTGCATGGTCGCGCAATGCAAGTCACCTGCAAAGGGATGCATGCAATCTCTATGGGAAGGATAGCACACAACATCGGGTGCACGATCAGGTCTGGAAATCTTTATTTTGTGAGCACATCCTCAATTAAAGTTATTACTATTAGATCTAGTATTCTACTAAGAAGTGATAACATTTGATGATAATGATATCTTGCCTTGCAATTAATGAAATTAGTCTACCTTATTTTTGAAGGAATGCATTTTTTAATAAATCAGCTGTAAACCTCGCCGAGTAAGGTCTCATTGTTTGAACTTTTTGTTTTACTGAGTTGCAGCGCGCACGCCGATCCGACATGGAATTTTCAGATCGCGATACCTCTGCTCTGGAATCCTTCGACGATAAATTTTCTGATTGAATCAATTTGTGGTAACAAACTTTGCCCTCCATTTGGTAATAGATCTAGTTGAAATAAATAAATTTGTGTATAACATGAGAAATGATAGATCGAATATCACATTCTCTATAACATTTTCAACTCAACATCTGTGTGAACTTTGGTCACCTCCTTCGGCTTTACCCCTTCAATCATACTCATAATCTTTTCATATTTACGATGTAATAAAGAGGCTACATTTATCTAAAAACTACGTAAAGGAAAACATTAAAGTAACAGAAAAGGAGTGCCCAATCTCTGAATCTCTGGGCAGGAGCCGCCCCGCGCACTGACTCTCCGTCTCCAGTCCCCTGTCTTTGCAGTTGTGGCTGCCGGAGCGGAGTGGGCGCGAGGAGGCTCATCGCTCTCACACTCATCACAGTCCGACTCCAGTCCCAGTTTCTCTGTTGTCGCCGTGCTTAACAAAACACATCGCAGTCAAATAACACATCATAATATTCGTATATGATTGATTTAGGACAAATGGAAGTCCATTGTAATATCATCAAATTCAAATGTAAATATATAGAAATTTTCTTTAAATACTCACAAAATATAAGCATTTTCTCAGAGGTATTCAGTTATAATTCCCACAGAAAATTGATTCAAGATCGATTGTTCATCAGGAAAAACTCGATTAAGATTAACCTTTAGAAGAAAGCGTTTCTTACACAAAATTTCTATTGTCTAGCGAAAAGATCTTCGTTTTTGTATATTGTATAAATTTACAAATTAACTTGGTCATTAATAAATTATCAGAAATAAAATACAACAAACATATTATGATTTGTTTGATAATTCATTTTATTACACACTGATTTATGATATATACAGACTCGCGAAGAGGCTATGATAATTTGTGCAATAAATTTCTTTATAAGTATTTGGTGGTGGTTTATTTGTAATTCCTACAGATTAGATGATACATTCCATTTCCAACTTAAATACGATTTCCAACTAGTTTAGTCTAGTCATATGTATTGATATACAGTTGGAAAAAAGAAGAAAAAAGAGTTTGGATAACCTTTACTAGAATAACCGATTGTGGAAAATGAATATTCATTTTCTCTAGATTTGACCAATCAAAGCGGTTGGTCCGGGCTCCTGGAAATTTCCACTCGTCTGTGCGGTTTAATGTACATGTATACCCAAATCGGCATTCGGCACATCGGGGGCACATCTCCCCTCCTCTTCTCGAAATAGTTTTCTCCGTTCCTCTCTTCGTTCAATCTTCATATTGAAGTGAACTTGGAATGGTCGACAAAACGGGAGGGGGGGGGGCCTCCAAAAACTAAAGAAAGAGTAATTAACAAAGACACAGAGGGCCGGGATAGACAGACAAACAGGGAAAGACAGACGTGGAATCATTAATAGCCAACCTCTTTTCGTCCTTCAAGAAAAAAAAAAACGAAGTTGTTGTTGTTGTTGTTATGTTATTGTTGGTATTGTTTAAGAACAGGGATCTACCCCCATCGGCAGTCCAAACTATAATGTTGTTTATCTCACTTTTAAAAAGCACATTTGGTCAACATTTCGGCTACATTTTTGAATTATTAATTTCGAGTCCTAATTAGTGTGCCCTGATGCTAACATATAATTGTTTCGTTTAAATTGCCTACTTGTAGTTTCGTACAATTTAATTCAACAAAAGAATAAAGGCCCATTTTTGTTCATTCACTACTTTTGTTCGACGAGTTCATCTCTTCAAGTTGCTTGACGACTTTCGAAACTTTGACATAAATAGTAAAGGGTAAGCAATGGCCTATCATGATGTATCGGACATTCAATTTTGATTTTGTCAATACCTTGAACTAAATGAATCAGGCCTGATCAACAACAAAAAAGGCCTAGGCCTATTCATCGGAAAATACGGTAAGCCTATAAAAAAAAAGTAAAGGGATTCATCTATAATGAAATAATATAGTTGACCAAGTTTCCAGGGTTGAAATGCCAAACTGTGACAGTTTGTAGAAAAAGTAAATTGTATAAGGCTGGCACTTTTCCATTTCAGATCGATAAAATTATTGTGTCGTTTTATTTAGAACATTAACTAAATAATCATAGCCCTCTTTCAATTTGATAACAACATAATATAACACAGGAATAAACCAGGCAATGCTTTATTCAATATAAAACTTGCGCTTTCTAATATTGTGTTTTGTAAATTGTTGGTTGTATTTGTCCCCTATTTGTATTAGTTTTTTTTTCTCAGTTTGCACTTTTAAACATGTTGTGGAACTGTGGCATGTTTTTTTTTCCCCCTTCTTCTTCTTTTGAATATTTTGAATCTAATAAAAACAGCCTAACTCATTTACTTTCTTTAGGCATATGGAGCGGGAGGGGTCGAGTGGCAGAGAGAGAGAGAGAGAGAAGAAACAAGAGAGAGCTAGAGAGGGGTAAGGAGCGAAGTGATCGTGTGGGAGAGAGAGAGGGTGAAAGAGAGAGAGAGAGAGAGAGAGGAGGAGGGATTGAAATTTAATATTTGCCATTAAAAAAAAAATAGAAAAACTGCACCATGTTTGTTCTTACACCAATATATGTTTGCAACGTAAAGAGACAAAAGGAGACATCAAGTGTATGCAGTTGAACAGAAAAAGTCGGGTCAAAAGAAAGAAAGAAACAAGAAAACAAGAAGTAAAAGTAGTAAAGGTATATAGGAATAAAGGAATGGAAGAAAAAGAAAAAAAAAAAGAGAAAGAAATGAATGAAGAAAGAAAGAAGAAAAAGAAAGAAACGTCTTATATGTTATCAGAGATGAGTTTGAGATTTGCCGCCCTCTTTTGGTAAAAACAATACAATTTTGATTAATTACATGCACTACACAAATCGTCAGATACGCGTTCTTTGTGCTGTTCAGAATAACATTTTAGTTGTTAATGTATACAATAGCGGGTTCCAAAATCATATTTTATTAAGAAAGAAAGGGTAAATGATTTATTTCCGCATCTCCAACTTGTGTTTCTCCTCTGAGACAATTGGCAGGTGATAACGGAAAACAGAAGGGGGCGACCGAGGCGAGGGTGTGTGTGTGTGTGTGTGTGTGTGTGAGAGAGAGAGAAAGAGAGAGAGAGAGAGAGAGAGAGNGGGGGCAAACAAAAAAGGGAGATTTAAGATTCATGGAGATGAATAACAGTAGAGGACCACTTTAAAACAATGCATCCATGAATTAAAGAAAACCATGACAACAAATTCCTTTTCTACCCCTCACTTTGGACGGTATTTATTTCACAAGAGATTGACAAGTTCAAGAATATTTACATATTAGAAACGACACTATTCATTTCCTATTCAAGTGGGCAAGCTCACACACAAAACATGATGATGTAGACATATTTTCTATTCATTTTAGTGATGTTACAATGTTCAGTACTCAAAGGCTATAATGTGAAAGTTGTACTGAATCTAGTGCTTTGAAGTTTAATTTGCAAGCTGCTGAAAGCTAGCATTACTTTCACCCTTAGAACATGCTTGGCGTACCATAGATGCATTCACACACATTTAATATGATCTTTACATAATGCATAAGCTATAACATAATCATCTCCTGGTTGAAGCCAGATCGAGGGGTGTGCACTCTGGGTACAATGATACAAGTCAAGTCCCGTCTGGTACTACAGCAATCGGTTAAAGCAATTAACACTTGTAAAACTACTCAAGGTTCAAGCACTACCGTGTCATGTAGTGTAATTCTGTATTGGATTACTGGTAACACAAGAGGTCATTGACATTCAAATCACTGTCTGAAAAGCCAATCCTAACTAATCAGTTCCTTCCTATATCATGTCTCTATTGAATGAAGGATCAAGAGCGATTATCTATCTAATCCCGAATAATCTCTAGCCCTATGATGAACACCCTAATCCCCTCTCATTTTGTCAATGTTCTATTGTTGAATATTGGCATATAAAAGAGTTAAGGTAGGGTAGAAAAGATCGAGAGACTAGTAGAGTTGAAATAGGCTGATTTTTCAACAAATCTCTGCATACATGTTTATTTAGTTTATCATCTATTGCCTAGATAACGAGATACTTGTAGGACAGAAGAGGTGTAATAATGACCCGAAAATACAATAATGCCTCCACCAAGAATGCAAAAAATGAAGGAGAAAGAAAGTATTCAATGATCCATTAATTGGTTAAGTTTTGGGCAAAGACTTTCTTTCTTTTTTCACTTCCTTTTTTTAAAATAATGATATTTGAAGACTTTATGTTAGCATGTTACAACATAATATTACTGAAGAAAGGGCCTTGTCAGGTTCTTCAGATTTCAGATGAATGATAATAAATATTGGCAAAGCAAACTCACACACACTTTATTTACCATTAAAAATCTTTTGATGCCACTAAACACATAGTACTTATTCAAACTTTAACTTGAATCATTTCATTTGTAAAAGTTACAAACTGCTTTACAGGAGGTTAAATGTAGTGTCTACTATTTGCAAACTGTGCACATCCGTATAGCAAGGATCTCAATAAATTCACCATAGAAGAGCAAATTGAGTTTATCTATATTTTTCTACCTCTGACAGCATTACAATAAATAAAGACACAAATAAGCTCAAGTTATACATACAGAATACAAATATTAAGTTCATACCTCTCAATTTGCGAGTAAAATACTGAGCTTTCTGATTTTTTTTTTTGCTATAAACCTGTACAATAAATATGCATGAAAATCTTTTTTTCTTCTACCTACTGGTTGTATAAATGTTAGCTCAAACTCCAGAATGCTTACAATTGTTAAGCCATTGCACACAGTTATAATATTTATATTCACAAATCTTGATAATGGGCAGTCTATTTCATTTATACAATGCATAAACTTTGCAAGTTACTTAGCCTTTATTGTGCTTAAAGTCACAACAAATGATATGTACATCTGCAATATACTGCATCCTATCCTATGATGAAGAAAATTAACAGAATTTTCTATGAAGGAAATGCAAATACATGTAGTTTCTTATATAATAATTGTCATTATTCATTGTGTTAAAATTCCATTTGGAAGGGGCAATCTTTAACAAGAGAGAAAGCGCAGCTTACCCAAGTAATCACAACTTAATTTACAATTTTTGATAAAACCCAATTTTCCTCTTAACCCCTCCCGTTTCATAGATGCAGGCTGTGTTCCAGTGGAAAACACTCTGTCCCTCTGATAGGATGTTAAATGTAGGCCCTGTGTAGAGCAGAGTCACCACTTTTGCACGTTAAAAACTCACTGCACTACTCGTATATAAGAGTTGGGGGAAACCTCAGTGTTGTGATCCACCTGCACACCCCCACCCTGTTTTCTACCAGGAGGCCGGACACACCCGGGGTTACAGTGATTCAGTTCCCCTTTTGCCTCCCAAAAGAGAACATCTCATTAAACATTATAAAGTGTTAGAATTATATTTGCATGGTGCAATATCTCTTACATCTTGTTATAAAACTAATGAGGGGAAGGAGGAAACCACAATTTAAGGTGGAAAAAAGAATGATTTTGCACACTTGTTTACTGTATACTGATTTTCAGCTATAAGGTAAGCATTTCAATCATACCTGCCAATCTTGTTTCAGGTAGTATGGAGACATATTGACNCCCCTCTCCTCTTACATAAAGGTTGGAAGTTATGAGATAAACATAAGTAATAAACCATGGGTCCACCATTACAAGATTACAAGATCATTCTGCAGTACAAAAAAAACATGTACAATTGTAGATGAGTGGCATGGAAAATTTAACAATTAAATCTTGCATTAGAAATAAGAAAGAATTCCTGTGGAAATATGGCAGGTCATTTCACACTGTGCAGCAAAAATAATCAGCTTTTTATCCATGATATAGACACCAAACAGTCTTAATACTGCAAGATAACAACTCAAAAGGAAGCAGATGTACTAAAATGCCATGTTCGTTTGCTTCTTGCATGGAAAATACATAAAGACTACAATAAATACCACTTCAATCAATCAATGTCTTTCAAAAGCAAATACATATGAACATACGGCCCATAACAATCAGGTTTTATGCATGCCATCCATACAGACTGTGTGAAAATATTTTTACTTACATGTGCCATGCTGTTTTAAAAATCAATACGTAGATATACTTGATATCAAAATTTGCAACTGTGCTTCCCGTTACACCAAACGTGCAAGTCAATTTAAAGGAAAAAAGTGAGGTTTTTCCAAATTGCATCAGTCATGTTTACTCAAATTGTTAAGAATTTTGTGATACAAAGGAATATGGAGGAAATGCAATCAAGTGTGGATACGTGTATATTTCATTGCCAATGTTCCCGCAGTAGATGTTTGCAAACTGTGCAAAGCCATATGCACACTACATGATCGTCCCTGATCCAATCCAAAGAAATGGCAATTGAATTTGTACAGAAAAACTAAACAAACATCATCTTCCTGATTTAGCTTCTAAACAATGATATATGCTTTGTACTAACAACCAGAATTTTAGTGCATTGAACCCTTCTATTAAGAATAACAGCCAAATCAGATTCAAATTGTAGACAATTGCACTATTGATCTGAATGCACTACTATTCTGAACCGATTTAGCTTTGCCTCCTCCAAGGAAGTTCCTCGGTCATTATGATTTTACATTGAATATTGGTATCAAATGCTATTGCAAATTCATCTGAAATCTGATCGTAGCAAGATAGTGCAGTGTGCATTGGTCCTTTCCTCCTCCAACAGGTGGATAGTTGACTGATTACTGGCACTCATTCACTACCAATAGTGAGTTTTAATTTACCAATCAACAACTGTTTACAATGCTTCCAGGGTTCCGAATCCAGTATTTTAAGGTGACACATGCACCAAGAATCTGTCCAGGCATGGCGTTCCCTCTTTCAGAAAGGCATTTCCCAAACATTCAATCTATCAGGAAAAATTCTTGTGAAATCTTCCAGTCTTGGTCTATTCCAGATCTTCCCTTCAGAGTCAGCTTCCTGTCTTTCATCTTGGGGAAATTCCCTGTACCTTTCCTTTCAACAAGACCATTTAAGAATCTTTTTGAATCTTGAAGGTGATCTATTAACTCTTTATTCCCTTTGGACTGAAACCGCAGACTGCCACACTGTTTTGATTATAAGATGCATATACATGTACACTCTACGTGTGACAAAAGTCGACTGTGACAGTCCAACTTTTTCCATTGGTCGACGTAAGCTGTTAAAGAGTTAAGAAACCTGAACATTTTTAGCGATCCTAACAATACCCCTAGACGATGCCAGCGGTTCTCACGATGAAGACATTGCAACGTTGGAGGGCGAGTCTATAGGAATCAGGTCTGAATGGTGGTGTTCTATCCGGTCTAGGAGCTGTGAAGCGACGGGACAGAACTCGGTCTTCCAGTAGGACTTCATTAGCTGCTGGGTCTCCGCATCCCAGTCTGCATCCTCAGGAACCTCTAGGGCCACTTCTTCATCTGAGTGTGGAGAGACAAGACAAAGATGACATAACATGGTAGAATTGCAATCATTTAATTTGGAATAGATTCAATTAGGGTAAATACTGTTTACGACATTTCTTTCTCTGGCATTAGCAAATCCATTACTAATGGGATCGGGAAGAAAATTGCTGTAAAATAAAGGTAATAGAACATTCTACATTGAGTCCACCAGGACCTATACAAGGCCACTAGCTCCCTCATATCCTGAAGGGAGAGATAGAGAAGGAGAGATAGAGAAAGGCAGATGGAGAAACATGAAGCGAGTGAAAGAGAGAGGTGATAGAAAGAAAGAGAAAAAGAGAGAGAGGCGGGGGCAGAATGAAAGAGACCAACTTTGAAAGACTATTTGAAATTTCATACAAGCATAATATAGGAATATAGAAAGTTGGACTTAATTAGACACATCACAAAAAAGAAATGAACAATCCCTCAGTGACTCTCATATTGCACAGAAGACTAGATTCTTCAACGTAAACAAGCAACGTATCAATAAACATCAGTAAAAACTTAAACAATTTCTGTTGTCTTACCAAGGTAATCAACAAGAAGTTCTGTGAATTCGCCCGTCTCCTGCTCTCCGAATGTCTCGTTAGAGTTGAGGATGTTCTCACTGTAGTTCCACAGGGTCATACACACCATCCCAGCCAGCTGCCAGTCACTGCGCCCAAAGTCTCGTAATACATCTATCAATCTGGAATAACCAAATTGGTAGGGAAATATATGGATTCCAATTATTGATCCATTTATCAAACCATA
>BEXV01001962.1:34085-49090 GCA_003118195.1 Hemicentrotus pulcherrimus | reverse complement strand
TATATATATATATATATATATATATAATCACGGTTAATTTTTGTTGTTGTTTATACATACATTTTTTTTAAACGAAGCTCGGTACAAGATCTGTAATTATATTTTCATCACTCAAATAATAATTTTGCTCACAGTGTAGTTTCCATGAATATAGATTCATCTTAAGAAAGGGATAGTGACATTGAATTCCTTAGCTCGAACAGAATACAAGTTGCCATATTCTTCTCGTATTACACTATATGAGGGAAAGTAAAATAATTATATAGGCCTTATTTTACATCCTCTTCATTCCGCTTCATTAAATCTGCCATGAACATAAAAGTAACGATTCTATTTCTAATAAAACTTTATAGATTTGTTATAAATGAGATTCTGAATACAAATATATGAAGCCCTCGGGCAGAATAAATAGAGAGCTAACCACTCAATCCAATGATAAGTACATCTACATGCCAGATTGAAGAAGAAAAAAACATTGAGTAGCGAGCTATAACTACAGAAAATGAAGAGTACTATTTATTCTTGTATTTTAAAGCGAAACAAAGGGAAAGCTAAGTGTTATAGGGGTACTATTTTTCCTCCTTTTCACAGTAAAAGCTGTCATGTACATCATGTGCAATCTTTATGTTAAGTGCTTGCATGTGAAGATAACCATTGGAAAATAAATAAAGGGGGAAGTATTCGTTTATTCTAAATAAGAAATGAAAATACAAACAGAGCAACCACAAAAAAAAAACAGGAATACTTCTCTTTTAACATATCAAACAATATTCTTCGAGTCTAAAACTATTTTCTGATATACACGTAGATACCTAGCCAAGTAATTTTTGTGTACAGATTCGCACAAAATTCTCATTTTTTTTTTAATAACTACTTCTTGGCATATTTATTTCTTCCTTTTATAGATGCATGCAATGTTCATTTGTATCATTGCAATCCTTTGTTCCAATTTCGGTATATCTATGGTGTTTTTCTGATTGATTGCGCTTCCATTTAATGACGGTAATTCATCAAAAAGAACAGAATATTTTATTTTATTTTTTTTTTCTTTTCCGCTTCCTTTCCAACAAAACCTTTGTAAATGGTAAAGAGTGCATAATTAGAAATTATATCAAAGTTCTCTTCCTTTTCAAAACCAAGTCGAAACCATACACTTAATGAAATGGATCAAAATGAAAATTACACATGAAATAATTTTGTGTATCATTTTCAACCTTTTTCCCCCAAAAAAGTAATTTTGTTTACAAAGAAAAAAAAACCACGTATGTATTGAGTTACGTGGATGATGACAATTAAAACATTTATTATTGGCATATACTTTCAATTCAAACAAATTAGTTAGGATTACCAAAATATTGTTCATGAATTTGAAATTGTAATATTTTATTTTAAAGCCATTGTTATTTTAACTGTTTTTGGGGGGAGCTGTTCTATATGCAACGTGATGTTGGTATAAGCAATGGGGTTGGGGCACATTTTTACCCCTTATATTTTGAAGTCGGATTTTTTTTTGTTATACCTTTAAAGTCAGACATAAATGCAATGTATATAGATTTTAGCCCATTTTGACCAGTTTCATTTTTAAATGATTTTTTTAATAGATTGTCCCTTAAAAGTCATTTAAATAAGGCGATATTTAAAAGCATTTGCTGGGTTATTATGTCCACTCGATTTGTTGGGAAATAGAATTATCTGTCATATAAAGACGTCGTTTTGTGCCTTCATCTTTGTGTAATCAATCAAATCATACGGCAGAATACTCACCAGCTAAAAAGGATGGGTTTACGTCGAGTTTCACGAGCGAAATCGGAAGCTATATCTGCGTCTGATATCATGACTATGAAGGCTTCAGTAGGAATTAAGTGACGTTTGGATATTTTCGATGATAAAGCGAGGATATTGAGCAGGTCGAAGAACCACTTTTATTTCTTAATCTTCAATTATATATACAAAAATACCCCTAAAATAAACGGTATTTAGATATACATATACTTGCAAATGATCATACATATTTTATAAAAGATTTGCCCAAATTACGTATGTTTGCAAATTATCATCGACTTTAATCGCCCGCCCAAATTTTCAAAATGTATTGGTCTTTCTCTCACACCTTTATCAAAAGAGAGAACAACATTTCAAATACTTATTAGACCAAAAATAAGGAAAGTCCGTGTGAAATGCACGAACGAAATAAATCAGAATATCTCTTTTTTAACAAAAGAACTCAAATCCAGCATTTAGAAGAAAATTGGCCAATCCGTCTGTGAAATCGAGGTTGATGGATTATAGTCATAGAATGTGAAATTCTCTACATTTGATTAAAGAGCTGTTAAAGGCAGAAGGTGTCATGTGCCCCGACGCATAAGACTTAGCTTGGTGGTAACTTTAACATTAATGGTATCTTCCATGGAAACCTTGATTTGATAGGCTGTTCGGTGATTGGCTGTTGCCAGTGTAGTTAACATTTATTTCTACTTATTTCGTAATACATGTAGTATCTTCTTAATCTTTTACTATTCGCAAAATATTTGACTTGATTTTATTATGTAAAAATGGCTTAAATTATCCAAAAGGATTAGGATCATCAACCCACAATCGAAATAGAAAGTGTTACAAATAGGTCATAATTGAACAGATATATTTCACTTTAGTAGCAATACAGTGCCATAAACAATGGATTTGTCAAAGCGAGACATAAGTATAAACATAAAACATACAATAAATTGTACAGCTATCAAGTTCAAGTTCAAGTTTTATTTTCCACATTCCAGTATAGACATACCATTACGCTTTGCAGTAGCTGCATCAAAGACATGGAACAGCATCCCACTTTCCATAGGGAAAATTACCTGTCTTGCCACTTTCAAAAGATCCCTCAAAACTCACCTTTTCCCCCAATGATCTATGTTATATATTTCCTGTACTGCATTTTCTTATCTTCTTTAAATATAATTGTATTTGTAAGCGCTATGGTACTTTTTTGTTTTTAGCGCTCCTAAATATTCGATATTATTATTGTTATTTTTATCATTATTATTAAAAACAAAAATAATATAAACAATAGCATATGTATATATTAACAATACATTACAGTAGAACGACACTGACGGTAGAACCTTAACGAATAAATTAATTACAAGCACA
This sequence comes from Hemicentrotus pulcherrimus, assembly GCA_003118195.1. Lineage (NCBI taxonomy): Eukaryota > Metazoa > Echinodermata > Echinoidea > Camarodonta > Strongylocentrotidae > Hemicentrotus > Hemicentrotus pulcherrimus. The sequence goes on along the minus strand of BEXV01001962.1, from coordinate 45,946 downwards.
GTTATATAACTTAACAAATCAACAAAGTGAAGTCAAACAGAATAATGTATAGTTTAATGAGATTGTGAGTTAATTAACATATAAGGTATATCAATTAAATATTACAACCTAATACAAACGTAACTCTACTAAATAAAAAGATAAAGCAAGCATAAAACATCTCTATATTGGGATGAAAGGATATGAGTCCTTTTCTGTACGATAATGAAAGCTGGATAGAAATATATTGATTAGGGGAAAACAAGAAAGTTATTTCCCATGAACAAAAATGAGACACACAACATCGATAAGTAGCCTGGAATTTATTTTGTTAAAGCCTTCCAAGTTTCTTTCCCCATACTCTTTTTGAAATTGCATTTTCAATAGGCGTTACCGATGCCGCCATACATCTTGATGGCAAATCGGTTTTGTAGAGCTATTTTGAAACGTAGTGCTGTTAGGAAATATAGACGTTGGAAAGGCCGAGGACGTGAGAAAATGGAAGAAAAGTGAGGAAGATATACACATAAAGAGAGAAAGGAAATAGGGGAGGAAATGGGAGAGAGAAAGGAGAGAGAAGAGAGAAAGGCTAAAGGGAGAGAGAGAGGGGGAGGGAAGGAGGGAGAGGGAGAGAGAGAGAGAGAGAGAGAAGACAGAAAGACTAGAGGGGGAGAGAGATTGGGAATGAGGGAAGGATGTAGCAGCAAATGTCGTTATTCAAGGTAGGGAGAGAATAGGAGATTAGTAAAGAGAGAAAGAGAGAAATGTATTAAAGATAGAAAAAAAATCGAATGAAATAAAGGGGAAAAAGAGAAGAAATGCAGATCAACGAAAGAAAAAATTGGCCTTAAAGAAAAAGTGAATTTAGTATGAGATTGTAGAAGAGAGAGGGAGAGAGAGAGAGAGAGAGAGAAATAGAGAGGGAGAGAGAGAGAGAGAGAGAGAGATGGGGGAATAGCAAACGAGTTGAAAATCTTATTTTAAGCAGTGAATGTATTAGCCAGTGGGCACAAAATATCCCTCAGAATATCGGTAATGCCTCATTCCTGTACTCATAATCTTCGTATGATATATATTATCCCCTTTCAATTCAGAATATAATCTTCAATTCGATCAAATTGAGGCGTTATCATCGTCGAGAAAGATGAAATGGAAAAAAAAAAAGGAAATCAAATTGAAAGTTTAAAGTAGCTTTCAACATATCGTTTTTTTAGTTCCTAAACAATTATTAGATAATAATAAGACTATTCCGCTTATATAGCGCTTAATACAATGTCTCTATATAAGCGCTTTCCGAATATACTTCTTCCCCGGTATTAAAAATCATAATGCATATTTTTATTGGATTCTATTTCGAATCATAATTGCGAGCCCGTATATTAAAGCCGACGTTCTTTGTTATTAAAAGTATCCACCAAGGGTTCTGCTTAAAAACAACAACAAGATTTTGATATATTTTAAAGCTATTGATCTAATCTAATTTTCAAGATATCTGGTCCTTAAAAACCGACTTGAATTCTTCCCACTATATTCATAAACGAGGTGCATGTAGGTATATGTATAGAGTACACATGTTTTTACCATGATGGATGGTTTCATTTTGTTATGAATCATTGTGCTATGACCTTCTTTATGGTTATGTTTCCATGTGCTGTATCGCTTTTTGTTATTAGTTTTCCGTGTGTGATTGAGGAACCATGAAATCACGTAAATATCTCTGAAATGAGCTTTTCTCCTTACTTACATGACATCGCCTTTATTTAAGTTTTGATTTGATTTAATTTTATTACAAAATAAGAAACAAACCATGTTGTATTTGAATGTATTTTTATGTACAGGGTTCTAATGTCGACCATTGCGTTCAAATGACGTTACGACGATTACATCATGCATAAAGATCTTTTCAAATGAATTCAAATTGTATGACAAAGAGGATCCTATCCCTTCCTTTCTCATTTCTATTTCAAACTGTAAGATAGGGAGTAAAACAGACAAAAAGGAGAAATGGTCTAAAAAGTGCAGATGAAAGAAAATACTGAGAAGGTAAGGAGACAGGAGAGGATAGAAGAGGAGCTAATGAAAAATGTATGGATCATATTGTTACAGGAGGTACGAAAAGATGATAATAAGAAGAAAATTAAAGGGTGAGGGGAAAATATGAAGAAAAGAGAGAAAAGACAGAGAGAGGTAGATATATAGAATAGAGAGGGAGATAGATGGATAGATAGATAGAAAAAAATATAGATATATATAGGTAGATGAAGAGAGAGATGGGGAGATACATATTATATACGGAAAGATAGATATATATAGAAGAGAGAGAGAGAGAGAGAGAGAGAGAGAGAGAGAAAACGTATGGAATATAAGAGTGAGATGGAAGAAGACCCGAAACTTTAAACTGACGTGAAGCATTCCAAAATTTGCCCATTACAAAATGAGGAATACACCTCCAACACTCTAGGGAAAAAAGGGGTAATCATTCTGCTAGATTGATTAAAAATGCATATAATTATTATCTACAATTATTCTGCATGAAACAATACACCATCAGAAAGCTCATTGTGGATGCATGAGTTAGGTATTAAAAGTATTACTATGGCAACAACGATCTTAGTCGTTCTAAGTTTTCAGAAAGGTCGACGAGATATTTGTTCTGTGAACAAATCATTTTCAAACTAACAAAATATGAAAATTTATGTTAATTAGCTCGATTGTAATTATACCGTCCAGCAACGCTAAATATTCTCAATGGCAGAGATTATGTTGACTGTTCATTTCTTTTCAAAGGTCACATTTAACAATGTTGTTGTTGCACAATATCCCTGTTTTCATTGATGGAACGCTTATTCAACCTTACTTGTTCGTTCAATGTTCTCAGCGCGTTTATCATCATGTGAATCTGTAAACTATGTGCTAGGATGGGCAGCGACATTAGTAGTAGACCTATTAGAAGTAGTAACAGTAGAAATTCGGGGGATGAAACTATTATACAAGACAAAATTGACGAGTAAATTGATCACCTACACTGACCCAAGGCCAACTATCTATTTGTAATTTTGAATACATGTTTATCGATGATTAGCTAGCTTGTGATGTGGTTCTTGAATTTGCATTGTGATGCACTGATGCTTTTGTATTTATTATTACAGAGAAGTCTATCTCCTGAAAATCTGCAACATTGCAGTAATTGCATTTAGATTATGGGTCATCTGCACCTAGAGGAGCCTCTGTAATAATGAAAAGCAATTAATTTTAAAAACAATGCAATAATCACCCATTTATAAGATTGATAAAAGACACAGGGCCGCATTGTCATATGGGGGGAAATGTCTTTAGCAACTTTGCCAGGACACAACATTTTTAGACGGACACAGTCGAGAGCACCGCCCTCTCGTTAAACTCCCCCGTTGGCCCTTGCCTATGAATGAAACGTCAGACTTCTTAGGGCCGATTTACGCAAATCAATTCGTGAATATTTTACAAGGCACGATATAAATTCCCAACTGGTCTCCTCTGTTGTCCATAATGAGTAGCCATTTCTGTATTGGCACGTGCCCGGCTCCTCACAATAAATCTGACTTGGCTCAGAAGGAGAAGAAACCACAGACAAAGACCCTCTTCTTCTTTCTTCTTTTTACTTCTGGCAACTCACGTTCGTGCGTGATTATGTAGACTTTTTGTAAGATCTCTGGGAATAATCCTCCTCTGTTGATCATATTCCTATTCCTTTATAAAGTGATTTGATAGTTTTCACACAATCTAGATTGGATAACGCGCATGGCAAAATCTCAGCCGAACCAATAACGTGATCCCTGTTCCGGATTTAATGGCAGTAAACATGCTCAACACAAAGGAAGGGCGCACAGGTTCGCGTAATATATTGTCCGATTATCATATATTGATATATTTTCCCAATGGTCTGTTATTTGAGATAGAAAAACACGCGATATTTGGTTTCCTGAATATTTTTCTTGTAGGATAAACAAGAGCAAATGTATTTGTTAGCTTTCACAGTAGACTTATTAAATCCACTTGTTGTCAAAGATTTGTGAACGTGTGATGACGGTCACGATTAGAATATAACATAATTTAATTATTATCAATTAGCACTGCTTTTATGAATAATACATTTGTTAATCGCTCTATTCTGATTACGTCGTCGGTAATGTAGCCACCAGCAGACGAGGGGGATGAGAAGGTGAGGGGAGGGGGTGTTTACCAGGCATGAATGAGAATGGTAACTTCTGATGGAGCTGAAAATGATTTGTGACTCTCTTTATTCCAACGTGGAATACATAACAAGCTCACACGAAGGATTGCGCACCCTCTTCTTCTTTCATAGGTTGGACAGCTATGAAAGAGCGTCATCTGATACAAGATGCCCCCGATCCTGCTATACCTTGCTCTATGAACATGACGGACAAAGAAAGAGGACACAATATGCATATTTACATAATAGCAGTGAAGGGATGTTCCTTGGTCTACCTGAGGTACTGTATATGTTGTCCTCTTTCTTTGTCCGTTGTGTTCATAGTGTTGCCAGCATGTTGTCATTGGTAACATGCGACAGGTTCTCGAACCTTTTTTTTTTTCTCAATGACAAATTACAAAAATCAGTGATAGATCTGCTAATAACCAATCAGAAGCAAGCATTTCACTTGCTAACATCACAAACTGTCATATGCCACTGATGACAAAGTTATGTAAAATGGGCCCTGGACTAGATGACTGCAGGATTGTGCTCGAAATGCCTCATATTCCAAAGAGGACTCGAAAATAGCATACAACTTTGGATCTATTTTTGCTGTCACAAGTGTTTAGTATTTTTGATGATTCGAAAACCTCAAAATACACAATACTCTAATAGCCTACAGGTTTCACTCTTCACATGAAATTGTTAGTATCGTTATAAGATAACGTGAATAGGCTTTCGTTACATTGCCATTGGCACAATCTATTAAAGTCCATCTTGTTTTGGTGGGAATATTTCCGAGAAAATCTTTAATTTGGATGTAATCTATGGAGATCAAAACCAAGTGAAGGCTCCGATTACGGGAAGAAATCCCAACCCTGCAATAAACAAACAATAATCTGGTTATTGAACGATACTCTGGTGTCATATCTCATGTACACCAGAGGAGCAATTTTGCATAACATTAATATATGAATAAAATCTAATTGCTTTGCAATGTTTGTTTTTCCTATATTATTGGTACCAAGAATGTTATTGTTAAAGGCAGTCCCGCTGTCAAGTTTAGCTCTGTCAACCTGTCTGATCGATGTACTCGTAGTATTTGTCTCACCAGAACATACTTACTTTCGTACACTGTGGAAAAGTTGGGCAATATTTTCCAACACTTTGCCCAACGTCGTGCCAATAGTCAACCCAACCATCTATTGGTTAATATTTGCATAATTGTTTCGTATTTTGCCCAACAGCTGGTCAGGATTTTCCAAACAGTCACGTGGGCTACCATAGTCGGGCAGTTGAAGGTTCATATCATTGCCCAAATTTTGGTCAAAATACGAAACAATTATGCATGTGTGAAGTAGGGTACTTACGTAATACCAATAACACTGGGTAAAATGTTGCCCGATAGATGGTTTGGTTGACTATTGGCACAGCGTTGGGCAAAGTGTTGGAAAAATATTGCCAACCTTTTCACAGTGTACCTATTTGTCAAAATAATAAGTAGGTCATTTTTTGAAACTGTGAAATAAATGAAAAAATCTTTAAAAAATTAAATCAATTGAACCTTACGAATTGAAATATCACAAATTGAGAATGGAAGAAATAATGTTTGTAATGAACTATTTAAATATTTAAGTTGCTTCTCCTTTCATTTTGCTTCTCCCGCTTCTTATTCTTCTTGTTCTCCATCATCATCATTATCTTCATCATCATCATCATTATCTTCCTCTTCTTCATCGTTTTCTTATTCTTCTTTTTTTGTTTTATTGCTACAATTATTACCACTTCTACTACTACTACTGCTACTAAATAATAGTAATAATTAAACAAAAATATACTACTACTACTACTACTACTACTACTACTACTATTACTACTACTAATTCTCCTTCCTCTTATTCTTTGTTTCCATTTCTTCCTAAATTCGTCTTCTTCTTCTTGGAGTTTTGTGACACAATTTATTAAACTCTGAGTACATTGTTTATCTGCTGCCCATATCTTTGATTACAATTATATCTTATTGTTACGACTATACAATTTATTATAGACAAGTAGTTATTTCCCTCCGCTCTCTTTCAAATTTGTATCAGTTTCTTATTTTTCCGAATTAAGAAAGGAGCGCAAGTTGTTAGATCAATATCACTCCCTCCAGTCTCCTCGTATCGACAGATAAGATGAAAATATTTCCAGTCAATGTTTTAATTGAAATCTTCCCTTTTTTTTAAAGATGCATATGAATCTCTGATGTATCGATTCGCTTCTCACTGTCTTTGTAGTCGTTTCTAGTCTAGCATCCGTTCATAAATATGTGGATTACACAATCATTTTTTCCGTTCCCATGGCGATATTTCGGATGTAAATAATACCTAAACTGTACATCAATGAAAAAACGGGGAAAAAAAACAGAAAATAACTATAGTACACCATAGTCATTCAGAACTTATGATGAACAGATGAATGAGATATTTTGTGACACTTAGGTTCACGTGTTATAAATATTTCTTCATGGAAGCTTGAGGCGGCTGGCTAAGCTGAATGCACCAACAGGTTGTATTAATTGAGGCAGGTTTATGCTAAATTGTCTCTCTCAACCCATGGAAGAAAAACGGTTTGTAGGGTTCTCTTGAAGGCTGTAAAGCACTGTGGTGTTAGCAACCTAACATGGCAAGCGCTAGAGAGCTACTGGAAAGCCTTGAGAATCACGGCGTGGCAGACTTGGGCAAGAATCAGAAAATAAAGAAGAATGATCTAATAACATGATCAATAATGCATTCAGAAACATAATCTGCCTCAAATGTCTCATCGTATTAACTGCACCATCAAAAATCGAGGCTTTCGCCAGGGCAGTGATGAAATATCTGATGATGATTTATCATCTTTTTTATGACTCCATATTTTATAATACGGGCATTTACAATCCGATTGGAAGTATATCTATGAAGTATATCTATGATGCAAATTGCATAATGCCCTAAAATCTAATGAGAATACTAACCTATGTTTATGCTACGTTGACTCGGCGTTATGTATTAAAAATTAAAAATATAATATTAAGGGTGATGATGATTATGAAAGCGTTAAGAGATAAGCAGATTGTTGATTCGTGTGACTCATTTGGCAAACGACATAGAAGGCACATGTTAATCAATGCTTTATCTTCAACTTTGTTTAGTTAACGATGAAATCACATTCAACAAATATAGTAGACATACACCCACGTACGCACGTAAGCCCACCCCAGACACATCATTTTTAGATAGCATCTGACTACAATGAGTTGTATGGACAGTTTAAAAAACGCATTGATTATCTTTCTTTAATCATAATTATTCTTCACATTTAAAAAAAAGAAGAGTTTTAACATGTTTTAACGATTTACGAGAATGTGGTGAAAATGACTGGAAAATCAACAATTGTTCGTAAGGTGATCTGTTCAATTTGAGTGTTTAAATATTAGATGTTTGAAGACAAACGGAACAATTAATGGTGACGAAGCTACAGGAGGGAGACTGGACAGGGGTACATCCCCCTTACCCCAATGGGAGAGGAAGATAAGGGATGTAAGAGAAAAAGAGACGAAGGAACCGAAAGGAGGGAAGGGAATATGAAGTGGAGATTATGGGAACCTCTAAAAATCCTCGCCTAATCAATGAAAATGGAATTGACGATATGTCATACTCCGTCCATCTAACAACCCTACCCACTTAGCCACTCTCAATGCAGTGGATATTTTAATATGAATGTTAGAGCCTCAGTGGTTTGCGATTCAGACGCCTCGATGCAATCCAGATTATCTTTTTCGTGCGAACACGATAAGCGTCAGCAGTGCAAAACTGAAGCGCCACATTAAACAAGTAGATTATCCATTGCCGTGTGAACAGAATAGCTTCAGACAGTGTGCACTTGCGGCGGCAGGTTGCAATGCAGATTTTTTTCTGTTTCATGTGAACTGGAAAGCCTCCATGGTGTACGATTGAGGCGCCTTGGTGGTGATAAAATGCTAACCGATTGCATATTAATAACCATTTGTTTGAGAAGGCGTTTATAGCACATCTGCCTCCTACTATCGCGTTACCAGCTCTCTCCCTGATGATCATCTCGGATAAATATTCATCATCAGCTGATGTGATCAACAAAGATTTATTAGCACATTGGCGCTCGTGAAAGAATGATAATGGGTGGATGGTAAAAGAGGAATAACATTGTAATAGAATGATGATCTTACATTGTCGCCAATCGGGGCAATAGCAACATAATACAAATAATGAAAGGCGCGAAAGGTTTTTCGGTCATTATACCACCGAGTTATGAAAGCCCCTTTGTTTTACCGATACAAATTTTGTTTTTAACGTTCGAAAATCATCTGTTGCAATACATTAGATTCTTGAATACTGATTGAATTGCTGAGTAAATTTGATGGAATATTATTTTGTAATGTTTTCACTATAGCGTTTTGCTCGACTAAACGGAACGTTATGATTAAGATTGAATAATAGCATACATTGATGAATCTTATAATCTGCTAGTGTATTGTGTTATACACGTTCGTCTGGCACATCAGTGGTCATGGTGTGTTTGTTGGTATGTTTGTTTGTATGTTTGCTAGTTTTTTTTTGTTTGTTCTCTTTCTATCATCAGCTTCACCATCCGATCATAAATGTACTTTCATTATAAAGGGTGCATACGTAATCCGATAAAGTATTATAGGACAATATTATGACTTCCAAATAAGTGGTTCATTGAACGATTCCCAATTTCATTGAATGTATCAAACAGGTTTTTGTATAAAGGAAAACAAATGAGAGGGAGAAAGGAAATAAAGGGGGGGGGCATGAACAGAATTTGTCTCCTTCTTTCCCATACCCTTTCCATCGCTCAGTGCGGTGGATCTCTTGGAACCTTAAAATGACGATTGTCGGACTCACTCTGCGCCTCTTGATATCATAAGCTATGAGTAGAGGTGGCGTAGTCTAGTGTATTTGTCACCGCACTGTGGATCACATGGTTCGTGGTTCGAATCCCGTCGCGGCACTAATGACCTTTGGCAAGACTTTAATCTCTATTTTCCCCTCTCCACCAAAGCGTTTAAAGTGTACCCGGAAGGATGCGAATTTTAAGTTACTGGATTGGCTTATGTGCGCTTGTAAAATGGCGCTCACAGGAAGCGGAGCGTGTGCACTTATAATGTCCGAATTATCAATTGAATCCAATGACTGGGGAAAATAGTCATTACAATGTAAAGAGCTTGAAAAGCAATGCAGTAATAAGTGCAATACAAATGTTACTATTAGATGTATTACAATTCGATTCAATTCAAATGAACATTTATTTTCTTCCATTCAATTTGACAAACATATTTGACATATGTTCAAACAATACAATTTATTCGTCGGAACATAAATATATTTTAAGAACCTGTTTTACAAGGAAGAAGGCGCGAAACCCGACTCGCGGAGCTTGTAATGGGTACGCCCGAATACACAAATACATAATATACATTATAAATGGAAGAAAGGAAGAAAGTAAGAAAGTGATAGGCAAAGAGGAGATGAGGATAGAGAGCTTGGAGACAAAGAAAAGAAGAGAGGAAAAGAAGAGGACTGCAACATAGTAACAATGGAGTGTATGGCATGCATAAACAACATAATAGCAAGATATAGGTGAAGAGTATAATATTGAATATTTGACTGCATATATAAATATATATCATATACTTCGTTACAATACAATACAATACTATAAATAAACACAATTCAATCGAAAAGGATAACAGATATGAGATGAATTTTGATGCTATTCCGGCAGACTATTGATAAATATTCAGAACAAAACATAATTATATATTTGTAACCACCGGGTGCACGTTATCAAATAAAGAGACACACATGTAAACAACCCTGACTATCCGTGAAAAAATGCATCGCTATCCATTCAGTCGTAAAAGTAGGCCTAAGTAATATTTGAATTCGAAACCAAATTGTCCTTTACCGCAGCGAGCTTCGTGAAAGCTGCATGTTGTTGTCAAGGGTTGCATCGCGATGTAAGTGCATCGCTGGAAAATTGATGTCAAATGATCATAGGATATGGTAAAATAAAAGACCATCAAAGAACGATTAAATAGTTTTATTACGTCTCGCCATAGCAACTGCTACGGCTTATGGGTGCCAACTGCTTATAAAGTGTATTTGTAAGAAAAGCATAGCTAAAAACGCGGGAGGAGATTAAAACTTCAAACGATAATACCAGGGCTTGTTTCCAAAACGCCTGTAGGTGTGGGATCATTGGCGCTGAGAAGTAGCGAACATGACATGCAATAAACGAACCCCAACGTGACTGCTTTAATAAGTTAATCATCAAATTTGACACGGCAGAATCATAAGTCTTGATTATAAATCCTCTCAAATAGTTTTACATCACAAGAATATAGATGCATCGAGAAAAGAAAGAACCGAGACTTAAGCTATGGTCACAAATCAGAGCGGCGATCGACCGACCGATTAGTAGCCTGCTCGATCGCCGCTGGAATTTAGGCATCGCCCAGCGATTTTTTGTTTTGTTTTTTTGTTTGTGGAGAAGTCCAGCAGGCTGTAAAGCCCCAGTGATGCCTGGGCGGTGCCCTGTCGATTTAAGGTCAAAACTGGGCGAAATCGCGGAGCTTTTCATCGTGCGGTGTCCCGGCAGTGACCGACCGGTGACCAACCGATTCCCGAGCAATCTCCTACCGGCCGCCGGCTGATTTTAAAGATATTGCACGGCGGCCGGCCAGGAATCGGCGGGGCTCTAAAATACGCTCGGCGCCCGGGCACCGAACTAATCGAGCGTTCACCCCTGAGCGATTGAGGTCAAAAATCGAAGCCGCTAGGTCAAGGCTGCCGACCGATTTTGGACTCACCGCCCAGTGACTGACTGATCTCCCAACAGCGACCGGGCGGCGACCGGGCGGCGTCTGCTCGACAGTCTTCGACCTAGCGGCTTCGATTTTTGACCTATAAATCGCTCGACGGTGAACGCTCGATTAGGTCGGAGCCCGCGCGGCGACCGCCTGGTCACCGAGCGTAGTCTGGGCGGCGAGTGAAAGTGAGCAGGCGCCGAACAAATGGTAACTCCGCGCTAAAACTTCAGAAACGACCGAGCGATGCCTTAAAAACGAGCGGTGCCTGGCGGCCGCCTCTCGGTGGCCGGGAAAAATTGGTTAAAATTCGCCGCTCGGCCGCCGAGCTGGCTTCTTTTGGGTAATGTGACCATAGCATTAGTTGGCTGTTATGATATAATCGCAACTTCAGAAAGTAAGTGTGGAGAATATGAATTCAAGTTGGTATATATTGCTTGTTTTGACAGGAAACTATCAGAAACGGAAAACCCCTGTCTGGACTTTGATGTAAATACATTGTCATATTTTATCCGGTAAATGCCAATAGCAAAATTAAAAGGTTAGCCTCATTTTGTGTGTACGTGTCTTCTCTGAAATAAGGAGTTTTTAAAATGCAAGCGACATTTGTAATGTAATGCCAATTTCAAAAGGATTATGATTTTTCTTTATCTATTAGGTAATATGGTTAATTAGGTCAAATCCTCCCACGCAATGTCTTTAGGTTGTCATTTCAATCCTAAAACGTATATTAATGAAGCATACAAGTTGATCTGGTGCTTCCAAACCGGAGATTTGAAGGGGGGGGGGGGGGGGGGGGGG
>BEXV01001962.1:21347-34069 GCA_003118195.1 Hemicentrotus pulcherrimus | reverse complement strand
AGGAGGTGGACAGGATGCACAACACCCGCTATCGTTTGGCTGACTTCCATACAATATACATTTTACTATATAGGACTTGTTTAACCGGACAGTTGATTTAAAGAAGATTTAAAGAAGATTACACGCAATATTTCATACATCTTCGAAGACTTATGTTGGACATTATTAAAAAGGGCAAATATTCATGAAGTTTAGTGCTATTTGAATATGATTTGAGGCAAAAAATAAACGGATTTATTTGTGTTAAGTGTCCGGACACCAAATCCCCATAAACGATTTGTTGGTGTGCGCGCCTCTCTATACTTCAAGCTTCTGGAGTTGCATCAGAAGGATTTTACCTTCGTTTTTCAGATATCCAAACCAATAAATAAATTATTTTATTTAAAAAAAAAAGGGGGTAAAAAGACATAGTAGATACAAATTTATCCTTACAAAACAGATTGTTATGGGGTTTTGTTATCATGTTTTGTCATAGAGTCGTTCTGTTTCAGCAGCAATATTATTTTGCTGTAGAATTGGGAGTATGAGCAGAACAATCGGCAAATGACGAGGGGATCTAAACAAAGCAAAATTGAGCAGTAAAAAGGGATGAGAGTGATGATTTGCTTTTATGTGCTAAATCAGAGGATAAAATGATTATCATTCCACACTGAGGCTGTTCATTGATAAGAATTCCTCTTGTGTGATATGTAACGGGTTTGGTTCAAATACATCCTTAACAAAAGTGCTCTGACATTTTCATTGGGTGTTATACAGAGGCATAGTTGTAGAGTAACGAAGTCCCACATGGTGGTCCCACAACTGTATTTTCGTGGGAGGCAGTAACCAGTAAGGATGATCTAGTTTCACGATGCATTAAGCATAATGGTTGAAAGCCGAACGTGTGAAATATCAGAAAGCGTGCGATGATTTCGATACCTTCCATTTAGTGAAAAGAGGGTTGAGCCCTTGGGGTATAGCTGGCATAATGCCCAGGGAACTCAAGAATTTATAACAGATTCTGTTAAGAATACTTCAGAGGAGGATAGTGTCTTATTCAGAGTATCACCGATTCCTCCTTCGGGGACAGGGATCATTGGTGTTACAATGTGCGCCACAGTACTGACATCATTCACAGCGCATGGGACTGGTAATGCCTTATGATTGATTCTAGTATCTTTGCACTGTCAGGAGGGCACTGCCCCTCTTTTGTAAAGATGTATGAAATTATATTGACGTTCCTGCCGGGATTTTCCCTCAAGTAAAATATAACTTACATTTCGTCGAATTTTATGTCAAGTGTCTGTTAAAATAACGCAAGGTGTCACTGAAAAAGGTGAAAAAACATAGTTGCACTTCTAACACAGTGTATGTAATTCCCTTTCGTTGTTGCTTTTACCCATTTTCGAACTAGATTTGACGTAATCTGTATCCATTACACTGATCTGATAGAATCGTGAAGGTCCAGATTCAACTACATGTACAATCATTCAGGGAAAAAAAACAGCCTTTGCACATTATTTTATATGAAAGCACGTACTCGCCCCAAATCTATAATTATCTTTCTCATGAATCTGCACGTTCCAAACTAATAAACAAAAATATAAGGAAGAAAATTTGATATACCTTTCTGAATCTAATCTCTCAAAAGGTTGACTATGCGGGTAGCCTTGGTTTTTCTTTTGTTTGTTTGATTGTTTTAATCGGAAGATGTGCCTATGTTGCCATTGATAAACTTATTCTTTAACATTTTCTACCGGAAAACATTGCCTGTGGATAATTTCCTGTATAAATGAAACGCGTGTATGACGGGTATATGATGACTATCTTGAGGCTCTGAAAAAGTATATAGGATTATAAGATGATGAAGCGGATCCTAAAGAAAATGCATGATTGGTTGATAGCATACACGTGACCAGGTTAGGTTTATCTTACCTAACACGTAATTTTGCTTATGAACGGCCATTAGTAAAAACATGTTATAAAACATCATTGTATAAAATAAATTAAACATCATCGTATAAAACAAATAATACAAATCATTTTTCTTCGGGCATTAGTAAAATTACTAACTCTCGGTACCTTTTAAATAGTCCAAACACCCTCGTCTATCGCCTCGGGCGTGTTATTGAGGTAAGGTACCTTGTGTGGGTAATTTTAACTAATGCCCTCACTTCTGTTGATATTTTTGTATATGTCACGTGTCAAGATTATATGCCTCAGATTGGTCAGATCTACAGGCATGGAGTTCATTAATGACTGGTCGTTATTGAGAAAATATTGACCGGGCATAGTTCTACATGCGCGGACAATAAATCGACAAAATATAGATGCACTTGAAGTAAACAAAGGATGCGCGCAATGGATACGTGCGCTAGTTTGAGTTTTAGTGAATTCCCCCTACATTTCAAAAATACATTCGAACATGATATTGACCCTGCACTATGCCCCCTCGATCTCGTCTTGAGTCACAGTCCAGTTTCGAGATCACCTTGGGCTGCAGTTTTAACCCTCCCTCTCAAAGCAGTCAATATTTGTATACTTTGTCTTTGGATCGACCCGCAAATTCGACCAATTAGAGGCCTAGAATCTAGACATGTGGTAAATAATTGCAATGATAATAATCAGTTATAATGATGATGATAATAATAATAATAATATTCAATTGTTGAAAGACGCATATCATTATTATGTTACAGATTTATGAAGCTGCGCAGTTCTCTATGAGCTTCCAAAAGCCTATTCATTATATCCAGGCTCAACCCAGCTGACCTAATGAAGGCGCTGAAGTTTCACGGTATTAATTCCTATCGCTATCTATTACCTTCACCTGGGTCGGGAGTGGCAAATGCAGAGTAATGTCTTCCCAGAGGACGTTATTGGTAGGGCAGGGATTCGAACCAACGACATTGTGATTCGCATGACTTATCCCCTAGACCCAGAGACCTTTAGATATATAGGTGAGTACGCCTATTACCTTTGTTGCGTGCATTTGTTTTTTCTTTCATCGCCACCTCCTTTTTGCTTACACCTGCATAATTATACACGAACAAACACAATCAATTTAACCAGGTAAACAAAAAACAAAAACGAAACAGAACAATCAAACGCCGCGGTTTACCGCGTCATGATTTTGTGAAAGAGCCTAGAGATAAATACCCTAAGGGAGCGATTCGAACTTGAACCCGTGTCTCTTCGTTGGCTAGACCACAAAGCCACCCAGTAGACCTACCCACATTTTTAAAGCTAACCTGAATCTTCATTCATAACATTTTCCGTAGTGCCGATTTTAAACTCAACATTATGCGGTTGTTGTGTCGGGAGGAAATGAGAAACAACGGAAACGATATGTGTGCCGAGTTATTAAAATGGGGAGGCTTTAAAACGGATAAACATCTGCCTACATTGCGGAATTATACAGTGTTGAAATGTCTTTCATATTTTGAATAAGAAAACAAATTCGTACGAGGGGCAATCGCGAGAATCTATTCGAAATAAATAGATTCTATTCTTATTTGAAAATATTCTTTTGGAAGATCGAATATATGATATTAAAGTTGGCTTGATTCTAGTCGAACTGACGCGTGTCCGGTTTAAAAAATAGTGAATATCTGTCATTTAATGAATGAGTCAACTGCCACGTAAACGTTATTACCACAACACAAAAACGATTTTCTATCCATATTTTAATCGCATTTTCGCGCATGCAATAACTGATAATGATAACAAAACATTGAAAATACTTACAATTTATATACCTCTTTTTAGTATGTTGAATAAACCTAGTCATCTGATTGGTCGAAATTGGAGTCGTGATTTTAGCCATGCCTGCCTACCGGTCAATAGTTTTTTTGTAAAAAGATGCCCGCATGCCCGCCTACCGGTCAAAAGTTTTTTTTAAAGATGCCCGTTGACCCGGGTAACGGGCCGCATGAATAGATTTTGCTGAGATTCCCATTGACTAACGCGTAAAAAGTTTCTTTGTGCGAGCGCGAATACCATATGGTGCTTTTTGTCTACGTTTCCCGAATGGGCGTAACATTCAGGCAGCTTACCAGCGAAGATTTTCAGACAGCGTCTCAGATTTTCTGTAATGTGCTGATAAGGTAAGAACTCTTCGTAGATTCGTTTGTGAATTCGGTATATAAATGATATATCGACTGCTTTAATATTCGAAGCATAGCTGTTTCTATACTGGCTCTCGGGGCCATTACATCCTGATATTATGTAACGTCCCCTTGAGCTGTCTCCTTGAGCCTATAGAAACATCGATGCCTCTCATAGCAGTCAATATATTTATACTATTACGTCAACCCATTGTATATAGACTACGTTTTTAAAAATATCTAACTGAGATAATTATGCCAACAAAATATATCCTGCAGATTTGTTTGTCCATTCATCTTTTTGTTTTAAAGACAATGGAAGGGCACGCTTAGATGTTTTAAAGGAGCTACACGAAGAAAATTTACTAACAACAAATAATTAGAACAAACTACATATGGATGGAAAGATTTTCTCTTGAAAAACACGAATAATTTGCTGAGAATTCATATAGATATCATGAAAAGGCGTAAAATGCAATTTTCCAAGACCCTTCTTAGACCCCAAGTACGTAAGCCAAACACACGAGCGTAGCGAGCTCTAAGTAGTGACGTCACACCCTGGACAGACAGCTAGGTACCGGCCGCATAACGGAGTCGCGGGTGTATTAGTCGGCAGCTAGACAGCCGTTTTCAGGGTGTGACGTCACAATAGTGACGTCATACGAAGGACTGCTGAAGGCAGTAAATCTGTATCTCAAAACTAACATTTTTTAAAGTTGATTTCTGCGGGCCCCAAACATATTTTGAAGAGGAAATTTGTTGTTTTTGATCAGTAAGGCTTCCTCTTCGCAATGATTTAAATTTTGCATCAATTCAATACACTTTTGCTTCTTGGTGTGACTCCTTTAAGAGTGACGTGGTTTTTTATCTTTAACGTCATGTTTTGGTTGCATAGCTATTTTAGTGTTTGGACTGCTTAGTTGTTTTAATGTATTCTAGTTCAGGTTTGCCATACATAAAATATTAATGTGCAGCTGCAGTTGTGATTGGGTTCATAATCAACCTCCAGGCCAATAAGCAAAACAAATTACTTGATACTAAAGGTCTCTTTACAATATTAAGGGGAACTCAATCATGTACGTATTCCATTATGATCGAAAATTAAAAACTACTACCGTATAAACATGAAATGGGCAAACTTAAAATCCTTGATAGAATGAGGGAACATGACAATAACATATTACAGAATCCTACCCCAATGTCAATATATAATTTAATGGCAGGTTATTAACATTGGCCTTAATTTGGTTCTTTGGAAGTCTTTGAGATCGTGTTGATGGTTTGTTTTAAAAGTAAACCATCTGCTCTAGTGTCTACCTATAAATTGTACATAAAGATTTGTTTACAATTTGTATAGGTTTAATTCAATAAAATTAAATAAATGTTTCAAAGAATTCTGGAAAATGACTAAGGATGTTGTTTTAAAAAAAAATATATAATTCAAATCAATTCCATGCCATGTATGAATCCATACTTTTAATATTCAGTTACTACTGATATTAAAAAAAGTGATGAAGAACAAATTCACACTTGCACAAGACAAAAGAAGTAGTGTACTTGATCAGTTTGATATCAAGTAAGCAAAGATTGATGTTTGCATACAAATGAGTATCATTTCGTGCAAATCTATTTCTATATTTAAAATAGCAGTCGTAGATTATCAAAACGAACCTTAACGTTGCATAATTACAGCCATAATAAGAAAAATCATTATTATTATCAATTCCAAATGAAAATTCCACGTAAGATTCTCGGCTTATTTCATTTTTTAAATCTTTTGTGTAAAGGTTCGGTATTTCTCTTCTTTTTTGTTTTTCTCTCTCAACAATACAGTGCATACCTTTGAAGGGGTTGACGTTCATAAGGCTAATTGCCCATTATGTTAATGGTAAAGACCAGTTATGGTCATGCGATTGCATTGTGAAAGAAACGTTGTGGAATCAATCAGAAAAGGTTGATCATCTAGCATCAAGCATCTGCAAGGTTCTGGAATCATCAAAATGATAAGAAATTTGGCCCATTCTTCGTAAAGTTACAAGCACTATACACAGAAAGATGTATATGGGACTACCCTGTATCTCTCACAGACCATGAGAGAAACCAATTTTCCAAATATATGAATTAGTAGGCGGTTTCCCGGCAAATTTTTTATCATCATGTATTAGTCAAAACATATTCTTTTTTATGATTGGTAATGAGAGCTTCCATTTCATTTTTTGAAATTGGGGCGTTTCCAATACTGGTCTTTACCTTTAACCTCACATTCCTATAAAACTTTGTCTGCTCCTTCGTTGTATTTTTTTCTTGTAATCGATCTTTTATCTATATATCATGTACGTCATGTTTGTATGTATAATTTTTTATGGGAAATTAAATGAGTAAATGAAATGAAATGTAACAGCAAACAAACAATTCAGGTTGTCAGTAAATCAGAGAGTTGAATAAATGGTGGCCATTGTAGATAGTTTTCTTATTTGTAAATTTCTTTTGCCTTGTTTAGCATTATTGTTTGACCACACATGACCATGCGCCAATTATTACACTTGCCATATCTGACTTTTTGCACTTACTCATAATCGTGGAAGAGTCCATGGTCCTATAAAACAAAAGTAATTATTATACAATAAAATAAAAATCTGTTTTAATAAACGTAGAAAACACACCTTTGGTCACCTCTGTTTCTTCTCCCTTTGTTCAATCAAGCCAGGTCAATTAACCAATAACGATTTTATGTTTTGATATCATTTCGATTTCCAGGTTTCGATTACAAAAATATAAATATGTAGAAATTGTTAGAATATTGGGGTTAACTCAAATCGGATATCATTGATCATTTCTTTGATTTCGGATGTGTTCAGCAGGTTTAATGTAAGGCGTGGCATGTTTATAAAAGCATAGGGCATTTCTGATATTCGTTTTTGCAAGGTTGACGATTCACAACATGACTGGTTGTGAGGCATTGTGCTGGAAGAAAAATCACTGGGCCGTATACACAGAGCAAGAGTAAATTAAACCTGGCGTTAAAACAATTAACAATTAACTGAACAGCAATGCTAAGAATTAGGACATTTTGTTTCGTACTAATTGGTGAAATTCTGTTACAACAAAAGAAACGAAACAAAACCTGCCATGAAAGAAAAATTAAAATGGACTTTAAAATGATGTTTACGCTGACTAAGTCATAGAATAAGGTAAGAAAACGTTCAGGTTGACAACTACAAAAAAAACGAAAATATGCCTTTAAGATGAGGATGAACCCCAATATAATAATAATAACGCCTTAGGAAATGTCAATGATCGCCTTTCATTCAACTCCTATTCTGAGGCAATACAGCACACAAAGAGCAAATAGGTCACCTCATCAAAACAACATTAAGGATGATGAGTAAAACTAAATAGAGATTTTAATACAGTAACATCGCTCTGGTGCATTGATACTTGTTATTACATGACTTATGAAAATGTCACCATTAGGCAGACTTTTGTTCCTTTTCACCGTTTCGGGTAATATGACCTTTGATTAACGCATCCTACGCATACCTATGGCGAATGTCAAAAGTCTTGTTCTTCGACTATTGACTTTAACAACTGAGAACTATCTCCGGTAGGCATGCTGTAACGTCAGGAAGACGACACTAAATCTATCTTGGGCAGTTTAAAGACACTACAATACAATTGAATGTTGTGGCCCATTCAAGCATGCCGGGCAGTCAGTTCATGCCAGGAAATGGAAATCAATACATGTTTAATTAAAAAGGTATCAATGTAAAATCAAACATTTATAAAATATAAAAGTGCGAGAATATATATTTTCATTTTTTAAATAGTTTTTTGTTGTTGCAGAGAAGCAGTTCTCCTCTACAAAATATAAGCTCCAGGACACACAGACTGGAAAGTTAGGCATTTAACTAAACTCGGAATTATTGAGTTATACGTATGAGTTCTTATTGGTTAATGAATACTGGTTTATAATCAATAAAACGTCAAATGGCCTACAGACATAGATCCATCTATATTCACCTATCACAGATACTGCATTAAATGAAAACAAGACTTTCCTGTATTATGCATGTAACTGGCGCAATGAGCATGGGTTGGGGCAGGTTATGGGTCTTAAATTCCTGCGTCTTCGATGGAGAAGCAAAACATTGGGGCACGTATTCTAATGTGCCACTTGTGTCCTTCAGAAAGGCATTTTCTTTTAAAAATGTGGGGATGTAAACGTCTTTGTGATTTTGATTGACATGCACGCGCCTGTAAAATAACAACCCGGCAACGCGATCGTTCTTCACAAAATTAAATATAGATCAATTGTTGTTGGATTCATTTATTTTAGGTCCATATCAGGCTGCAAAAACCAATACATGCTTGAAAAGGTGAATACGAGCGATCACGACCTTTTCACAAAGTGTCATGTACACAATTCGTATTTTTTATATTTTGAAAATGGAATAGACACATTAAATGCAATACTGCGTAATATTAACAGGGCAAGAAAGAAGTAAGAGATAAAGAAAACAAAGGCAATAGAAGGAAAAGAATGGGAGGTATAGGTCACGTAAAGGGACAGAACGGGAGAGAAATAGACGATGTTAGTAGCTGAATGATATAAACAAGAGATATAGAATGAGAGAAACAGATATAGAGGGTGAGAAATAGAGACAGAGACAGAGAGACACAGCCAAAGGAGGGGGGAGACAGAGAGAGAGACTTAGAGAGAAAGAGAGAGAGAGAGAGAGAAAAGACTGACAGACAGACGGACAGGGATAAGGGATGTAGATAAAGAAAGACAGAAACAAAAGTAAGAGAGAAAGAGAGGGGGAGAGAGAAAGAGAGGGGGAGAGAGAAAGAGGGACAAATATACATAAATTGAGAGACCTTGGAGATCTAAGCAGATAGAGAAAGAGAGAGAGAGAGAGCGAGAGAGAGAGAGGAAACAGATCGTTAAAGAGAGATATAGAGCAGTTAAAGTGTGGGTGTGGGTGAGAAAGAGGAAGAGAGAGAAAGAGAAAGAAANGATAGAGAGAGCGAGAGAGAGAGGGGGGGGGGGGAGGGGGGGAGAAAGAGACTCAAGAGACAATAAAACTCATAAATCGAACAACTCCTCTTCTGAGCATACACGCCAGTCCATCAAACCACTTCGTAGGCCGACTGAATCACGCTATAAAAGCCGCCAAAGTCGACGCAATCAACCCAGAACTCAGCCGCAACCGCCTGTGTAATGCCAATCCGCTATTCGTACAAATCCACCGCGCACTTAAACCGAAAGCCGCTGGCAATTAATGAGTTCAATACTCGACTCTCATTATAAAACCCCGCATCTATATCCTCTGTACGAATCCGAGTGTCAATTTCATATCTAGGCAAAGGAGGAAAAGAAGGTGTTGTTATATGTAGATAACTTAAATTCTTGAGAACGATCTACGGCTTCAGGAGTTCAGTGCCTATCACCAACATCCCCGAGGAAAGTCCGACCTGCTGTAATTCAATTACCGAGACATCTACCAAAGTCTGAGGTAAGATTCGTTTCTAAATGTTAAGGGTAAACATATAGTATGTGATATTTCATGTGTCTGTCCTTGTTGATTCCTGTCAAATATTTCGATTATGTACCTTTTGCATTCCTGACCAACGTTACCATAAAACCTCTACTGCGCGCGGCGGGATGAAAAACGAAATCGTTATTGCCGCCGCTTACTGCATAATGGAGAATAAAGCGATATCATCTTAAGATTCAATACATATTACTTTTCTTTACAATAATATAGTTACGGCTTCTTCAGCGCCTTTTCCAAGGGATGCAAAACGCTATTTGACGCAAATTTCCCTTTCCCTTCTTGATTTATGAAAATATAGATTAAAGGAATAGATTGTATAAGTGCGTGTCAATTTGCCCTGATCATAATGGAATTATCTGTCATTTGCAGTTCGTTCAGGAAAGTTTTTTAATTGTTTGTAACTATTCAAAGACCACAAAACGCTTCAACTTTTTTTTCAAACAAGTCCTACGGGAGGTTAATTTACAAAGAAGCGATTCGGCAATGGTCGCATCTTGTTGTCCAGATTGTTTTCCGGTTTCGGGGAGAATGCTCCGGAGCATTTTATGGCTGCCAGGCTATTTACCCCTTCAAAATCGGAACTATCGAAACCCTTAATGAGTTTCGATTTCGAAGCAATAGGTAAGAGTTAAAAGAGAACGACCTTAAGCTGATTAATCGCAATCTTCATATCGGGTATCACGAGATGCATAGGTTCCTCTGGGCAGTTCACCTGAAGCTATAACTGCGACACATTAAACAAAGTCGCCTAAAACAGTGCCGTCACAGGAGGCTATCGGAAAGCAAACAAAATAGTTTGGATAGGTTAACAAAGGTCTTGTCCTTGAATTTGGATAATTGTATTTGTGAATTCTTTTCCCCTACGGTACTTAACAAAGAAGGAAGGCAAGGCAGAGTTGCCGTTATATCACAACGAAATCTCTCAACAAATCTATCTTTAAAATAAATCAAATAGTATTATTTGGAGGAGTTTTCACGGAAACGAATTAAAAGTGTAAGGGCAATCAAGCTAGCAGGGTAAACATCCACCGAGGGCATAATATTTAAAACGTTAACAAGTAAACGAAAAACGGCTATTCCATGTAACACTAGGGACAAATCATAATAATTACAAAAAAGAAATGAACACAAAAAGGGCAGTTTACCTTTTGACACAGTAGACAATAATTACTTCTCTTGGAACTTTTTAGATACATTTTTTTCAAAGCACATGTTCATGACGAATGCAAAGGCATTCAAGGTTACTCAAACAAGTAGGAGTTTATGCCTTACCTTATAGACTGGAACTTTTAACATTTTCCTCAAGATTGTGACAAGGTTTTAGCACTTATAGACTTAAACCTTGATAATAATCATGATCTTTTACACAATTTCTTTAACAATTGCGTGTTTCCTGGACTGAATAAACATTGTCAACTACGTTCGATTCTTCATTACTTTGCGAAATAGTTGCCTGAGAACAGGGGGGGGGGCGAAAAGTGAGTTATTCTCTTTCAGAGAGTAAGTAAGCAACGTGCCCTGACTCGCACAGTTTGAATATCATAAACTCATATACTTTTCTTTATATTTCTAAAACATATTGTTATTATGCCCTCATTGATGAGATTATATAAGCTTATATTGAATGATTTATAAAAGTTGTTTATAATTTCTTAGATTTAGTCTCAGGTTTATCGGATTCTTGAATTTATCTTTATCATCTTCAATGCATGCATTATTCATATGGCAATAAAGAAGAAAATATCAGTGCAGACATTTACTGCCTACGAAACAATGATCTCATAAGCCCATCATCTGAAGGAGTAATTACGTTCTGAAGGCAACACTGCTCTATTACCCATTCATAGACTCGAATACACTTAGGGAAATAGAAACCGATTGGAAGAAGTAAGTTCTGTCCCTGATTAATACGTGAAAATGGGTAACTTGATATCAAGTAAGTAGGGCGGCGAAATGTTATTTGATATCATCCAATAATAAAAATAGCTTGCGTAACATGTACTTGGTCGCCCTACCAATTCTTCCAACTACTAATTATAAAAATACGAGGGCTTAGCTATTAGACAATCATACAAATGACAAAAAGGGCAAATTAAAATGGCCTGAATCCAAATTAGGAATGTATACCTAATCTCCGCGCACAGTGCAATATATTTAACAAGTAGTTTGTACATGTATCTGAAAATCTCATTAGAACGCTTGCTAATTATCCTAATTACATTGATAAACAATGAAAGTGATATGTTAGTAACCATAGAAACACATCTTAATATTTGATGAAACTCTACCGCGTATGTATCTTAAGCTTTGTTATATCTAATATCTATCAATCCGTTGGAACTGAGCTTGAAATAGCAAAATCATAGGAAAGCAAGATAATTTGTTGCGACATAGCGAGGCGAGGTATTTCACTGTGGTAGAGTATTACCCTCAGCGATTTGGGGCAGAATGAACATATCTGGCACTACGAAAAGGAAAAGGAGCATTTAACTTACGTTATTTCAACTTAAATGTGATTTAGAAGTTTTGTGGTCTAGTGGATATGACCATAGGTCTAAGTATCACTTAGTTAACGGTTCGAACCTCGGCAGAGGCATCAACATCCTTTGACAAGCAATTAAAGGTACTATGTCCCATTTGCAGACCAACAAAATTGAAAAGGTTAAATGGTTAAACAACGGCATTTGAAAGATAATACTAATTTAGAACTTTAATTTAGAGAAATGAAAATGTCTCAGTTATAGCTTCTAGAATGAATGTGTTTCTAATACTTATATAAACCTTTACGTAAACAATAGTTTCTTGGTCCCAAAATGCATGCTGATACTTAAGCGGGACTGTACTACTTGTAGCTACTTACGCCCTCTATATATCTAACAATGCCTAAGCGGTACCGTTGACCCTCATTATGATGACTTAAAGATGTAATAAGCTTCACATGTCTGTATCTTATAGCAAAGATCATCCAGGCGTGACGATGTGTAATTGATGTAACAGGAAGCGGATTCATATCATGAATTAATCTTTACGGAACATTGTAAAAGAAACATAATAAAGTGCCACAAAGGGACCCGCTGGA
>BEXV01001962.1:2267-17045 GCA_003118195.1 Hemicentrotus pulcherrimus | reverse complement strand
GGGGGGGTACATGACACCGTTAGTGTCACTCCTATATACTTATTGTTTCTGCAGAAAGTATTCTAGATAAAAAGTAAAAAGAAAGAAAAGAAGAAAAAAAAGATGCACATACAATAAAAACAAATTACGATAAAAATGAGGGATTGAGTAGTCAATGCAAAGAAAAGGGCAGAAGTCTTAAGGAAAATAATGCAATTCTATTATTATTCATTACGGATTAGGTACGGATAGTAATGATTATAGGCTTATATATAATCATGATTATATGCTCACTTAATCCTCATTTCAAATGCTTCTCATTGTTATGAACATGCCCACATAATTTGCAAAACGATTCGGTTGTGTTCCTATTTGCCTTTATCTCCCTATAGGCTTGTTTAGGAATGGCGCGGTAACTATCCGTGAATTTTTAAAGTGTAAAATGAATGGCAACTGCGCGTAACAAAAGATTTGCGCGTATTCACTGACTCAGAAATGTGAAGCGTCTTAATTAGACTTTACGTCATCGTAAAAAAAAACAATAGGGACATTTCGTTTTACACGACAAGAGCGTGGACTGTCGCGTGTGCCATTGTGTTAAGGCACTGGGCCATGCCCTTCAGCGTTTTTTTTTTTGTCTGCGGCACACATTGGGGTTAGGTGCGTGTTGAGCCTATGAGAAAGTTTAGGGTTAGGGTGAGGGTGAGGGTTAAATCAAAACCGCAGAAAAAACAACGCTGCCCGGCAGTGCCTTAAAAGGACGTCACATGTGGCGGTCCACGTTCTCGTCGTGTAAAACGAAAAGTCCCTAATGAGGCGGTTTTGCAGCGTCATTTGTGAACAAGCTTTTTCTCTTCTACGCAATGATTTGCCCCCAATTATAGTGTCAGAGAACTGCCTCCTTCACACATCACGATTGTGACTGCCAGGGCTGAACTAAAGTGCGCCGCATGAGGAATTTGATGATTCAGATTTATCACACCTTTTTGCAAGCCCTGTTGGAAGAAAAACGCCAGGAATTAGTTATGTATGAGAGTCACTAATCTGGGGCCCGTTTCATAAAACTGTATATCTATAACAAATGCTAAATTTCTATGACAAATTTGCTCTCAGCCAATCACATGCCATAATTTCAGTAGCTTATAACAGTAGCTTGTTTTATGAAACAGGGCCCTGGTGCACCTCCTGGTTATTCCCAATAAGTGTTTTAACAATATCAATGAGTTCTAACCCAACAAACAATAAATATTCATGACTTTTTGTGAAAAAAATGCTCAAAAGTTAATTAATTAAAAGAAAAATGTTAACGTGCAGACATTTACGCTTTAAAAATACGGACAAAAATTATGCAGGCTTTTGCAACTTGTGAAGGCAAAGCCAATTTTCTATTCCCATTTTAGCCAAAATTTGACCAGCGGCCGAATTTCTCTGCGGAGCCGCGCGCAAAAGTTGTTACCAATGTTTAGCTTAGACCTTGGAAATTTTGATACTGTGATTTTCGAAGCGAAAATCGCCAGCAATGATACATCCTCCTATTTATTCCATTTCTCGGATCAGCAGTCTTCTGTAAAACTGTGGTGTGTTGTCTCCCGTGGCAGCAAAGTTCTAAAGAATAATACAATTAGATGGAAAACTAGATCATATTTACGTAACTCTACTAAATTCATAGGTCGCTGAGGATGTAAAGTATTTTTTTTTCCTTCAAAGCTACTATAATTTGGATATACTTTCCTTTCATGCACACTCGACAGATAGAAATCGAAATCGATCTGTTGACGCAAATAATAAAACCGACACCAACGAAGAGGTGAGGGAATCGGGTAGAAATAAAAAAAAATGGGACGATAACATGTCTCAATAAAGTTGATTGTACCTTATAATCGAAGATAAAAAATTTTTCCATGAATAATGTATAAGGGATAACCCCTTATTTTGTTATTCTTCCACCAATTCCCAGCTAGAAATCTATTTACACCCACCAGAAATTCAGTACATTCAACATAGTTTCATGTTATCATGATTAATATAAAAAAAAATATACAGAGCAGTGAGGGAATTACTAAGAATTACCCACTCAAGGTACCTTTGGAACAGACTTACACGCTCGAGGCGATAGCCGAGGGTACAGTGGACTGTTTCGAAGGTACCGAGTGTCGGTAATTTTACTAATGCCAGAACAAAGTAATTTGTATTATTTGTTTTATAAAATGATGTTTTATAAATGACGTGTTAATGACCAGTCATTAGTATTTACTTATGACCGGTTATTGGTAATATTACGCGTTAGGCAAAAATTTGCCTGGTCACGTGTACGCTCTCAACCAATCATTTGATTAGGTTCCGCTTCATCATCTTATGATATCTATAATTTATGACATGTATTGTATTGTATATATTAAACTTCATTGATATACATGAAAAATTTGTTTATAAACATATAACTCATACAAATCAATTTACAATGCACTGAATAGCAAAACAGAAGGAAAATTGTATACAGCAGGAAACTCTTCTCTCTTGTTGTACAAAAATGACACATACATTTGTAGGCCTAATGTATAGGTAAGTAATATAATGTTCCATAAACCTATGCGGCTCTTTTCTTCACTTTTTGTGTTAGTTAGTTGTTACATAGTATATAAAAGTTACCCCTCACTGCAATTATGTTTTTGGTGAACGAAGAGAAAATATCTATTGTATATCTTGATATTCCAAATTACTCAAATTTCCTTCCAAATTGCTAGTTTTTTTTTAAATAATATACTCGTAAATCTTTATATTCATCACTTTTAGTAATTATGGAATTCATCGCCTACTTGATTCACATTCCAGTCTTAACAGAATCGTAGAAAAAGTTGTGTTTTTCCTGTTTTTTTATATCTTACCGATTCTATGGTGAAGTTGTGCGCGCTCAGTCGTAGCTTGGTGATATTTTTCTGAAATTTATATTTGGTACATGAGATAAATGCTTTTCTTGCTTGATTATATTTCTCTTGTTAAGGTTCTGAGTTTATTTCCGTTACAGGTATCCCTACCATCAAATTGTTTCAGTTTTAATTGTTCACCAATTCTTCTTTCCAAACAAAGTTTACATAGCTCAACAAAATCAAATTAAGTATACAAAATCTTTCCTTTTATGAGACTATACTGTAAGAGACCGACGAATTAATGCAAAATATAAAGATTATGTTTATTATGTGCATGGGTCGTGATTATAATAAAGATGTAGGCAATGTTGGAAGGAACTATTGAGGTTAATGTGTGAAGTGTGCTAATGAGAAATTTGCAGTTTGCTCGAACCTTTGCTATAAGGAACATCAATAGTAGGTGGCTTTTTAAGGTGTAGTGGTTTATTACAATTACTCTCAAGCGAGCCGTGGTTTTGAAATTGTGTACATGATAATTCCTGGATTATGAATATGTGCAGGGCTCTGTTGAATAACTGGAGACTCTGGTTAGGCTATCCTAGGTAGATAGATAATCATTATGATAATTATATATCAGCTCGTTCAGATTTGACTCGACTAAACCGCGGTGTTTTCTTTTTAATGATGAATTACATAGTAAGTGCGCAGTTGCCATTGATTCCAATCTACAAAAATGACCAAATAAGAACAAACAGCCGCGGTTTTTTTTTCTGGGGTTTACCACACCATATATCCATACATATCTGAGCAAGCCTTTAGAGCTACAACTCGTGAGGCACAGTTAGATAGACAGAATTAGGAGTAATCCACCATGCGATGGATCATTTTCTCACCTTGTTTTTTCCGTCTATTCTATATATGAATTAATCATTATGATTATGCATGGTATACAATATCACCGCACATATTTTTTACGTAGGCAGACGAAGAAAATGAGTTTCCTCACCCTCAGGCTAAATGTTTTACCATCAATCTCACGCCTGAATTTAGGTATAACAAATATAACATCAAAGTGTATGTTTGTTCAGGCGAATGTTGAAGCATTATCTTGATGACGGGAATTTGTTGCCGCGCAAACCCGTTTGCTTCAACAGGTTTTTATTCATGTATACACAAAAAGGGATATGCAACTATTAAAAGAAATTTATTTGCCTCAAAGCAGAAGAAGAGCCAGAGCAGAATGGCGACATTTAGATATAAATCGGACCAATAATCAAGAGAGTTATGACTGAATTATGAGATCACTAAATCTATGCAAATCTCAAATTGGCAATTTGGGCAATAGATTGTGACTAGTCGAAGACTGCTCTTCTATTTGTCATCCACTCAAATATCATTGATTTCTGTCAATATCTTAAAGTAGATATTCATTGATTTTACAAACTAACTTTTCATTATTGGAAAGATGAAACTTTGTTTCGCTAAGGTTATCAAAATTCAATGCTTGGAAACACTCGAAGTAATGATTATTATACATAACAAAACGCTTAAATACAGCCCGGGCATAGCACCCGAAGAGCTCTCCGAACGCTGCTGAGATGTATGAGATCACAGCATGGACATGATTTGCATAAGCAGACGATGTCCCATGACATCTCACACACTTTCAGTGCCTGTGTTTTCATCTTCTCTTGAGTTCTTTCTCTTACTTCACTACCGTCAGGCTAACTGTATCTATTGCCTCACTCTAAACCCGTGCATGGTTTTATTTTGATGACAAATGCAGCGTTACAAAAATAAAGGAATCTGTCGCTTGTAAACAAAATAAGACGCCATTGTATATTCAGCTGCACACACCGCGGTATGTTTGGCGTTTCAAGAGGGAACAAATGCCGTCCTTAATATGATTCTGGGGTTTTTTTCAATTTTAAAGTCTGGTTTCTATGATTGTTAATTAACCCCTATCCTGTATATTTACAAGCAAAAGATTTTAATTATCAGAATCGGGTCATTTCCCCTTTCGAATGGTTTGACATGCCATCACATGATAGCTTTGCAATTATGTTCATTCTTTATGGGATGTCGTCTGCTTGGGCAGTATTGGTCCATATAGTGACGTCATTAAATCATTGTTATTTTGCCGTCGAATCTCTCGTATATACCAGCTGCTATATGGGATGGTTTTATTTGTATTTTTAGAAATCACCCGATATGTAGTTGACCTAAAACCTGTACGATGGCCATCTGTTAGCTAAACAGTTTCTAGTGATACATCAGTTGCCATATTTGTGATTTCCTTTGAATCTCACCTTTAAGTGCCTTTTCCATTGGGTCACTACTCAATCATAATGAGAATAGTACATTCTTATGTCTTCTATGAAAGGAAATGATTCATTTTTTATTTTTTTTACTTGCCATTTTTTGTCATTTTTGTGTGATGATACAAATGGGAAAGTTGTACGGCACTACGTCACGGTGATATTACCGATTCAGCCAATTGGAAGGGCCCATACCTATAGCAATTAAAACATTTACAAAAACCAAACATTTCTAGATTGTCTTNTGGGAAAGCAGAAATCTTCAAGATTGATCATTGCTCTATGTTATTTATCTAATTGGTACTTCGTCTTGTGGCAACATATTAATCCACGTTTCATACTATACATTTATGTGTATTCAATGGATGTCTGGCAGGAACGTAATCGTTGAATGCTTTATGACTAACGAGCCAGTGAGATCTCATGAAAAAGTACGTGTTTTGTATTATAACTTGAACAATAACAAAAGAGCATCAGGGACAAATGGAAATAATTTGTAGTCATGTTCACATTAGGGACTTTTAGATTTGCACGTCGACATAGTGAACTTTTACGTGTGACGTCTTTTTTAAGGCAATGACAGTGCCTTAAAAGGACATCTACATTTGCCACACTCCACCCAGGTGAAGTAAATGGGTACCTGGTAGGAAACGCCGCGCACGTAACAGCTGCATTGCTAAAGCCAGGGTAATTATGCTGCATTATTGTTGAGCTCTTAGAGACTTCTGTCAAAGTAAGTGTTAGGCTCTATTTAAGCACTGTATTTATTATTATTAAAAGGACGTTCCACGAAGCAGTCTACTATGTTGACGTGCAAATCTAAAAGTCCCTATTTTGGGGGATAAAAGATCAAATAGAAGGAGATCTTTATATAGGTAAACTATTAACCAGGATCAAACAAATCACTGTATTCTTTGGGAGTGACTCGGTAAATCTTCAATGCATCATGGAAGTACAATTTTCCAATAAGAGGGAATATAAAAGGGAAAATCTTTGATATTTTCTTCATCATCTTACACTTAAAATGACAGTACAGTGTGAGTTAGACTCAAGCAGTTAAATACTGCAACTACGCTGGATTGTTATTACGCATGCTACAATAATGTGACTGATCTCCGAGTGTTGGCTTCCCTCGTGTGATGAGTAACGCGCCCGCCTACCAAGAGGGGTAAGCGTGTTGCCCCGTTCCTCTGATCGCGGACGCGCGCTTTTGCGTTTTAAAAGCAGAGGATCAGCCTCAAGATCGATAGCATTAACATGACAGCAAGCTAAGAAACATGCATTTATTTGATACGGAAATACTCAAACTAGGTCGTTACAATTCATTTTCTTTATTGATCGATAAAAAGAGAAATCCCTATCTTGTTTCAATAATGGTTTATCATGTAGCAGTCGAAGCCTTATAAGTGTGTTATCCAAAATTTGCTTTGTGGCATGCCCGCGTGCTAACAGCCTTCTTCTGCCATGCTCATGACACTTGTTCTCACTTATGTCAGGTATCATCATCATATTAACACCCTTTAATGTGATGGGGGTGAGAGTAGGTGTCATATATTAAAATGTTATTGTCACTTTGCACAAACAGGGTAATGGAGAGGTAAATATTGAAGTTCCATTTCTCCCGAGGTAATTTAATGCCTCCCCTCGCTGGCGAGCAACGCTTCATCGAATTAAAACACAAATTTCATGATATTGAACACGAATTCTCATTTCGCGGCCATTTCCTTACGATTTACACTCTTTACTTTACCCTCGTTAACATTTGGGAGGATGGGAATAAGTTATTTCTCATCAAAGTGATTTAGGATAATACAATTTTCGTGGCACCTCATACATGCGGGTCGGAGGATCACTTTTGGAAACAAACAAGCCTCATGATGGACTGACACAACTAACTTGTATGCGCTAATTTCTAGGTGTTAAATGCTTTTAAAAAAGAGACAATCAAATATTTGCAAATAAATCATAAATGCTTTCGATGCATTGAAGAGAATTTGTTGATGATATTGACATGTATGTCATGCATCTTACCTATATCCACGAGCATTGCCACAGCCAATATTTGATGTTCTGGGACAGTGCCATGATTCAAGCGACTTTGCCTAGCATTTAAAGCAAAGACAACGGCCATAATTTCTCTACCATATCGAGGAAAAAAGTGAAATACACTCAGTTACATTGAAAAGAGAATCTATTTAAACATTTACAATTTATATGAAACTTCTTATGCCCGTTGAACGCATAAGACCGTGCCGTACTTCCCAATTTTCCAAAATTTTTGTTAGCCATACTATAACCAACTCATGTCCCGGATTGTTCATTAACTAATTTTTTTTAATTTATTTTATTTATTTTTTTTTGGGGGGGGGAGGGGGGGGGGGTGTACAGTATTTGTAGACACTCAGTATTGACCATTATAACCCAATAGAAATCAAATGAAACAAACCTAGACCGATGACTAGTCTAATTATAAAAGTAAAGCCCTCACATTACGTTGGTGTATCGCAGTGACTATATAAGCGTATCATCCTCCAGTCCATCAATACTGCATTCACACCAGGAAAAAGGAGTCTAGCTATTCACAAATATTGTTCGCATGCTTATTTACTAAAGGATAAAGGGATACAAAATACCAAGAAATTATATTTCACTAAAGTTACAAAAATTACAAACGTTTCTGTCCCGGAATTAACGTAATAATCTTACACATGTATGACTTTTTCATCGAAAAGTTCATACCTTCCCCTACCTTGACAAAAACCCAAAACGGTAGATTTACTGACTGTTGTCCTTAGCCTATTTTTCGAAAATAAAGAAATCTATTGGGATCGAAAGTGGAGGGGTGAAGAGAGAGAGAAATATAAAGAGAGTGTGTGCGTGTACGTATGTGCGTGTATGTGTGGGCTAAACACTCATTTATATTGTAGGTGACACCAAGAGGGAGGGAGAGAGAGAGAGAGAATAAGCAAAAAAGGTTATGATAAAAGGAAAGAAGAAGATATAACGCGATCAGGAGAACGCGACTTACGTACGGACGGACGGAAAACCCGAAAACATAATGCCTCCGGCTTCTTCGTTTTCGCGGAGGCATAATAATCAAGTAGTCATTACACCAATTTCTTAATCTGATTTCAAAACTAATTTTTTTTTTTTTATATAGATTTGGTTACGGATTACTATTAAAGGGCGGATAGATTGATATAAAGCGCTCGATTAAAGCTAAACTTTAGTACTGGTAATGCGATTGCATTATGAAAGAAAAGGTGTGGAAAGGATTAGAAACAGTTGATCGTGTA
Source organism: Hemicentrotus pulcherrimus (assembly GCA_003118195.1). Lineage (NCBI taxonomy): Eukaryota > Metazoa > Echinodermata > Echinoidea > Camarodonta > Strongylocentrotidae > Hemicentrotus > Hemicentrotus pulcherrimus. Next base: position 8,585 of record BEXV01001962.1, on the reverse strand, counting down.
GCATGTAAGTATTGGTGTGCACTGCAAGGGTCTGGAGTCATCAAAATCATAATAAATTTGACGGAGTCTTGGTAAAGTAACAAGCACTGTACACAGAAAGCTATATATGGGACAACACATATGGTGTCGGGGGTTGGTCCTACCTTGATTTCCTTGTCTTTCTATGCTCACTACTCAGCCAGTATACAGTTTCTTCCAAAATTGTTTGGCACATGTTATTTATTTGTAATCTTGAACATGCAGTGTAAGTTTCGTTTGATTCTGTGAAAATTAATTTTCTTTTTTACCATTACTTGAGTTTCTCTTTAATTGACAAGCTTAAGCCGAAATAACCTTAATTTCGTTTACTAGAAATCGTGTCTGTTTTATTTCAAATTTTATTTGTCTTTAACCATACCTTACAGTCTCTAGCCATTTGAAAAATGACGGGTTTGACCTTCGGGTAGATTCCATTCCTTTTCACCATCCTCTGAGGGATATAAATCCTACTTGAAAATATTACATGACTTATTCATCATCCACATGCACTGCCATTAACCAGATTACTTGAGAGTTGTTTTAATGTCAGGGAGCATATCGCAGGGTTGAGCCCAAGGATAAAGTGAGTGTGTCACGAGTTTACGTTTCTGATCTATCCCAGTGATTTACATCCCAGGATAACGCAAACCTGTCATGAGCTTACGTAACTGATCTAAGACGAATACCCCGGCGTCGCACCCCGGCGACAACATATCGGTTGCACGGTACATGCTTCTGCTATGCTTCTGCGTCAGATTCCAATATAAAGGGAGCCTGTCATGAGCAAAAGTAATGCTGTGGTCAGATGGTAGGCCAATTTCTAAGATTTACACGTTCTGCTTACGACCATTCGTGAGCGCCTTGCACCCTCCTCACAAAATACTCTCCTCTTACCTGCAAGAATCCTAGACGTGAATTCGCGATTCCAGTGCGGGTGCCGTGCAACTGCAGTGCGATGTCTGACGTCTCCGTATGACTTCTTCTGCACTATGTGGCTCCGTAGACCATACCGTAAGTAGCCCGTACTGTCCTCGCAAGAAGACATTGCGAGGTTTGCAAAGAAGTAATTCGTGCCTCCATAAAAAAACGTACATGTAGACATTATTGGACATGCAGGCGCTTGTGAATTCTATGTACCTTCAAGACTTGCAGACCCGTGCGCAAGGATTCCCCATGTGATCCGTTGTAAAGCAGACACAGAGAGGTGCAAGGGCGGTTGTGACAATCGCTTTTGTGATCCAACCCACTGAGTTCTTAGACAATGAAATATCGTTTGTACGACACTAGCTCCTAAGACAATTGCTCCACGGTCAGCCTTAATCATGGATATCCTACTTACATGCTATCCTACACTGACCTGACATCTAACTCCAACCAAAGGCTCAACACTATACCTAGCCCTAAACCACGAATCTATAACGCTCCCTTAGCCCTTATCAAACTTACACATCTTTGAAGAAATAGAGCCAGGATTAATTTTTGCCGGAGTAATATCCAAAAGGAGGGTGTGGAAGTATTACAAAATTTCCATTTCAGTATCAATAGTCGGAAGATTGGGGAGGGGTGATAAGTGCAGATGAGGCACGAATTGTCTACAATCAATTTGGCATATCTTAAAGGAGGGGGGGGGGCTATGTTTGAGCTCATTTCGTATCACGGGTTTAAAGTGCGAATGTGCCTTCAGAACGCTGGTCTATTTGTCTATCAGTATATAGCTGTCATGTACTATTACAATGAAAGGAGAAAGAAAGGAGAAAATTAATGTGCATTGCAGTTTAATGATACAAGTTTTTTTTATAATTTTTGTTTAGACCCTGTGAACGCACTCGAACTAAAACAAGGATTTGTTTAACAAACTGCTTCAAAGAAATAAATAATACATTGAATTGTGTGTGCCGGAATGAGACAAACTGACCTGGATTAAAAAAACCTTTTAAGAAACCTCCCCTTTTTTTTTCCTTCTACTTAGATACCTAAATACCCAATCGTTAATGATTTATATTTAGTTCTGCTGAATTGAAAGATCTACTGAACTCCCAAATACATTTTCATTTCATTCACATACTAAACCTTCAGAACAGCGTAGGTGAAACGTGGGTGGGATAAGATGGGTAATTGAGAGATTAAAATCATTAAATGGTGCCCTGTCTGATTGGAATGATTTCAAATCGCCTTTCTAAGAATTAATTCGCATTTTCACCCTGTCGTTGTGGTTATCAACTATGTTAAACCGTGACAGCACTTAAAGGAAAGCTAAATTTAAAGCTGAATCTGATAAATAATAATGATATATGGGGGGATGACGGTAACTACAATGGAGAAAAGGTTCAGCCAACAACACACCCCTGGTGTTTCTACTGTTGTCGTGAGGCCTACAGCGGGCGACAATGTTATCCATGTTTCAAATTTCAATCTATAAAATGAACAAAAATTTCTCTACCCACATGGTTGTTTAAGCTACTAGTGATTAAAATGTTATAACATCAAGATGTCCAACATTAATTGATTAAATGATCATTCAGATTCGCGTGACAATGCTGTATAATGCATAATGCTAACTGAATGAATGCATATGCAAACATTATTGCAATTATTGTTCCATTAAATTAATGAAGTTATATGAAATTGTTATAAGGCAATATATCGAATATATAATGAATAATAATATGAAGGCCGAAAAAGGAGTGTTTGCAGCAAATAAAACTAACAATTAAAAGGATTGTACAGAAATAAAATGGGTAAATCTCTTGTCATAAGTATTCGTAAGAAATGAAAGAAAGGAAGATTAAAGAGTTTATTGTGCTTTGAACATAGTTTGCATTTACTAAATATGAGAAAGAATACGTACGCATAATCATAATCGTAATTCATGACGAAGTATTTCAAGACGCTTTTTTAATGAAAAGTTATACCCTTGAAATGTCAAAAGACATTAAGATGAGAATGCCGTAACCGAAACACAATCTTGTCATTCACTGATCATAAGAGCTATGACATGTCATTTTATTATTACCATAATTATCGTATCCATGAAATCAACATTGGCAGTAAAAACCCAGTCGTCGAAATTGTCATAAATCGTTTAAAAAGACGATATAAAACATTGTAGTATTCAAGCAATGGTTTCAGAACAACCCGTTGGAATGATGATACCGTCTCATCTGCACACACACCCTCGACATACTTAACAGTAGCAATGACCAGTATGTCAAGTATTAAAGTGGATTATGACTGCCCTATTTTAAAAGATACATTAATCAAAGCATTGTGCATGAGATCGCACAAACTAATCACATGGCGACCCATCATTACACAGAGGACATCCATAAAAGTCTAGCCGTAGGGAAGACAAGGGCATTAAGGTGATTGCAAATAATGCAATAGGCTTATTTCTGATGCTAACGAATTCCGAACCATCCTTTACCATTTTCTTGTAAACAAGAAACCCACGCTGAGGGCAAGGATCATTTCGAGAGCTTTAAAGATAAAGTTGATAAACTGGCCATACAATGTCAATGTAAAGGAAACTGTCTGGAAGCAGTTGGGAAAGGTAAATTAAGTAGAACATCCAAATTGACGTGTCCTGTGAAGTTTTGGAATAGTCAAAATTATAATGTATTGACTTAAACTTGATAAAAATGACATGCACTGCAACCTTGAAATCGGTCTATGAGACTATACTCAAATGTGCTATATGAAACCATGCAAATGGTGAAGATATTCTATGGGCACGCGTGTGAGCAGAACAAAAAAGATTCTTACACGAGTCACGAAGTCATAATATGACCAATGATTTAAAATATGCATCATAGTTTTACTTAGAATGACAGTTTACGGTTGACAGTACAGCACTAACATTAGCATCAATAGGAACAATGTTAATACCCCTCCTGCTTGGCCTTGATATAAAGGTATTCAGAAAGACCTTTTATATTAAAATGCTAAATAGTTTATACAAACACGGGCGGATTGACATTACGAACTTGACAACCTCTATTTAAGCATAATNCTTGATAAAAATGACATGCACTGCAACCTTGGAATCGGTATATGAGACTATACTCAAATGTGCTATATGAAACCATGCAAATGGTGAAGATATTCTATGGGCACGCGTGTGAGCAGAACAAAAAAGATTCTTACACGAGTCACGAAGTCATAATATGACCAATGATTTAAAATATGCATCATAGTTTTACTTAGAATGACAGTTTACGGTTGACAGTACAGCACTAACATTATCATCAATAGGAACAATGTTAATACCCCTCCTGCTTGGCCTTGATATAAAGGTATTCAGAACGACCTTTTATGACGTCATGCTAAATAGCTTATACAAACACGGGCGGATTGACATTACGAACTTGACAACCTCTATTTAAGCATAATAATATTCAGGGCTCTGTGATAACAACTTTCCCCATTGGCTACTGAATTCTCTCGCTGCCATGCATCACCAACCGGTTCCAGTGAGCATTTCCTTAAGATTCACAATAATCGTGAACAACTTTAACTCTCAATATTGACAAGGTACACCAGATTTTTTTCTATAAAATCCTCTGCTTGCTTCTAATAAACCCTGTCTTAGGAATAAACGCCGTACCTGATCAACTTTCAAAGTTTCAAGTTTCAAGTTTATTTATCTTTCTTTCATTACACACATTATGACATGAATATAAAAGAGTGAACATTATGGAGTTACAATAGAAAGATGAGGTGACTTTGGTTCAAAGCAAGGCTTGTGGATTTAAGGTCTCTCATGATTAGTTTATGAGTATGTCCTAAAAGAACAAATTCGTCAGATCAGAATAATGCGTACATTTAAATGCTTACAAAACTAAACTAACTAAACAACTGAGACAATATTAAACATAAATAAGTACAATACAAATCTACTGACTACTAAATAATGGATATAAACAACAGGAACATGAATATACTACGAGCAACAGGACTGAAAAACAGACAGAAACTGAACAAGACAGACAGATGTAGATGTGAGAAACGCGAGTATAATTATGCCGACGTACCTATATAGCAAATAATTCTTTTAAATATTGATCACAACTACAAATCTATTCTAGACGATATCGTATCGACTACAGTAACTTCCGTTTGCGCTTAAATACATAAATACTGACCGATTGCGCTATTCTTGGTTCAAGGAAATTCCAAAACCTAGGTCCTGTGGACCCCTAAGTAGTAAGGGCAAATTGCGTTCTAACAAGAGGTAAGTGATATGCTTGCGCCTGTCGTGTGGAATAACTATGAACTTATTTATTTTTCTAAAATATTCCGGCCAATCGAGCTTGGGATTAAAGATTTAAATAAGATGTGGAAGTGTTGGCAATATTACTTTACGATAACCTTTAGCACATAGAGATAGAATGATAACAAATAAGTAGAATATTTGTGTGGATTTCCAATGCTTTTTGCACCAAGATAAGATTGCACCGAGTAATACGACACTTTTAATGTACTTTCCTTTGACAGTGGTTAGGTATAGCTATCTACTAAAGATGTAGAGTTACTATAGTTATTAGAAAGTAGAAGAAAAGGTGACATTTCCAAACCAATATGTCGCTCTTTGGGCTATCATGTGGCAGCCATTTCATCTCAAATAACACATTGGAAAGGGCTTTAATACGTACATCACAATACTCGAATTCAAAGATGAAATTTCAACCACTGAATAAATCCTTTTTACCCCTAACGAAATTCACGTGCAAAATGTGGACAAATATCCATATATACGTCAGTGATAGTAGATAAATACTAACATTATTTTACATTTCGTCAGTGGGTGTATAATAGTGTTTTACAATGCTACCGTTAGTGTATGTAATGCAGACTTTGTATGTAGGTGAACGACCTACCTCATAAATTAGGGACTCTCCCTTTACGTCATACTTATGTCATGATAGGTAAGACTCAGCCTTTTCGTGTAAACTTCTGGTCATCAGACACATGTCTCTGCCCTTTTGCTGTTTCTGTAATAAGTTTTTTTTTATTTCTAATTAATTGGTTGTTACTAAAGTTGGTTGTTTATTCTTGTTATTGTCTTAACTTGCATTAGCAGTATTTTTAATATTATGATCATTATTATTTTTATTATTATTATCATTATTATTGTGAATATTATTTCTATAAATTTATCTTGCTGCGGGTTTTTTTTTCCATTTCATTATCGTTGATTTCATTATATCAATTTAGTCCGAGATTCTCTTACAAGCGAAAAATAAATTAAAGAAACAACAGCAAAATAAGCAAACAAAGGTAACAAATAATGACAATCTTTTT
>BEXV01001961.1:68374-79516 GCA_003118195.1 Hemicentrotus pulcherrimus | reverse complement strand
CCCCTGGAAATACATGAAATATTGATGGTATGCCTAGATTGACACCCTGACTCTGTTTTCGTTCCCCTCTAGAAACTGACCTTCGACATCTATGGTGAATACTGCAACAACTATCCTCATGCAATGAACGAGTTCCAAACACTCATGAGAGACAACAAATATGTGCAATTCTTTGAGGTAAATTAGCTTTTCTAGTATTTGTTTAACAGTAATTCTCATTTTTATTGTATCATTTTTATTTTTTGGGTGAATGAAATCTGAAATAAAGTATGGCCTATAATATGTAGGTAATTGTCATTTTGATTTACGATTATTGTTATTTTTTTTTTTAGTAATTGAAATGTGAAATAATGTGTGCACTTATATTGATTATGATTATTCATTTTGAATGAAAATGGAAACAGCATCCCTCAAATACATCTTATTTCTGATTCCGATGCGTAATTAAATACTCTGGATGTAAAGGGAAGTTGATCTTGACATATGATTCTTTACAGTTAAGGTTAGTTACGAGTGCAGTGAAGGAATTGTATCGCAAATCGATTACTATGGTATTTTCGTTTGCATATCTTCTACATCTTTTGCAGAAAATAGCCTTTTGCTTATCCCTGAATAATATCACAACAATAATAACAACAACAACAAACACATGTCGTGAGGGGCACTTAAAGAATTAAAAGTGCCATAGCACTTTCAATTGACAGATTTAAAGAGAAAACAGTAAATACACAGACTCCTAAAATTGATGGATCACATTCGATTACTGAAGAAAGTACTGTAGTACCAAGCTCGATTCAAAGGTGGTGAGACAAGTTGGCTCTCGAATGCAGAGTGGAATGTTGGTCTCCTTTACAGCCACTGTTTAACATTTTTATTTTATTGTGTTTCTTTCTATCCTTGATGATGCTGCAGGCCTGTCGCCTCCTTCAGTCCATGATAAAGATCCAACTAGACGGCTTCCTCCTAACACCGGTCCAGAAGATCTGTAAATACCCTCTCCAACTCAACGAGCTTCTCAAGTACACCCGGCCGCAGCACCCCGACTTCCAGCCCCTGAAGAGCGCCCTCGAGGCCATGAGGGAGGTAGCGCAGAGCATCAACGAGAGGAAACGAAGGATAGAGCACATTGAGAACATTGCACTGTGGCAGAAGACAATAGGAGATTGGGAGGTGAGAATCTTGTATAGGTTTATAGTCTTGTGAATTATGGTTAGGAGATTCTGTCTGGCTTAAGTTTGTTGAGAGCTGGTTACATATCAGCAAGTCGGTAATGAGAACATCAACAATATAATCAGTCTATGTCAAAAGTGTTTTGAAGCTCAGCTCAGCTCAGGAAACTGGTTTCCACTCATTAGCATTTTGTTGGACACCACCATACATTGTCTTCATGGCCTGATTCTATCGTTCGCATGATCTTTATCAATCAATTGATAATTGAGCAACTTTTATACGCATGCTGTGCAACAAGACCCTTGACTATTGTATTATTTGGATAGCAATGCACTGTACTCTATGTAGTGCCTATATACATGTATGTATGACAAACTTTGACCATAGAGGTCTTCTGCTTGATACTCGGCCTAAGTGGGTTTTAAAGGGATAGATACCACAGTCAAACATTTCTATCTTCTGCTGAGAGTCTATGATATAAATGAAATATGTATGTCATTTACATGAAATATGAATTGTTAGGACGAGTTATTTAAAAAAGTTTTGTTGTTTTGCAGGGCGATGATGTACTAGATCGTAGCTCAATGCTGATCTACTCCAACGAAGTGAACCGTGTGAGCCTGGCTGGTAGACATCGTACGTCACCACGGCAACTGTTCCTCTTCGATCATCAGCTCATCATCTGCAGAAAGGTAGGTTTATCTCTAGATATTATCTTCTTGGTTTAGTCTATAAATATATAGACATCTCTTGATTTCTAGATGGGCTTTGGAAGTATGACTCTCTTCCTACAAAACACCTGCACCCTGCTTCTTGAAGTCTATTCCCTTTCTGAGTGTTTTTCTTCAATATTTGCAGTTAACAACTTAAATATTCATACCCTTTAAAGCCCCATTGTACTACTTATAGCTACTTGCGCCCTCTATATATCAAACAAGGCCTAATCGGTGACCATTGGTCCCCTGTGATCCCCTTTTTCTTATGTTAATTGAGAGCTGATTTGATGAGATAACCACCTGTCAGCGACCATGCAGGGAGGTCTAATCCCTCCTGGCCAAACTAATGCAGTGGGGCTTTATGTTTGGTAATTATTTAAGTCTCTCAGAAATTTATTTGTCCCAATTGACATTCAGAATTTGACATTTTTAAGCTTCCATCTAAAAGTATTCAACAAAGGCCTTGGTTCTACCTTTCAACCTTTCATCCTTGAGTTACGAAAAATACGCAAAAAAAAATCAAATTTACAAGGGGTATGAATAATTCTATTGTTAAATGTATGGGGTGCATGTTAGGATGATAACAAGAGCAGAAGGAGTACTTTGATGGAATAGATTGTATTAGTTTCTAAAAAAGAAAAGAAGCTAGTAATATACCGGTATAGATTGGTTTTCTACCAACCTTCACATTTAGTAGTAAATCTTTTGTGTGGACTTTCTCAAGCCAAGTGATTATTCACACATTTTCTTTGCTGTCTCGAGATCACTGGAGCGAAAATAGGTGACGGTGAATAGCCAGAGTCCCTCTTCAGTGAAGTATTATTCATTTTTTTTCCAAATGGATTCTTTCACCTTTCTCTGGGTATTCATTGTCATCTATCTCGCTCCAGCGATTTTGAGGCAGCAGACAGCAATAAACTGTGTGAATAATCACTCGGCTTGAGAAAGTCGGCAGGAGTGGATGAAAGCTTGCCTGCTAAATGTTACAGTATTAGAAGCTTAAACTTCGTGTTATGGTTATCCCAACCAATGCCAGTATTCTTTTGTCAAGAAGCTTGTAGTTGTGCTCTGTTCACTTGGTAGTAAGATGCCTTCATAAACAAGAGGGGAATTGGAAGATTATTGATAAACTAGCTGGTTTAAGGACTGATGCTAGTTGTGTAATGTGAGCATGGTAGCAAGTTGTTTCACCACTGCATTGTGATAGCGGTAGTTTAAACAACCCATTGTAAGGTCCAAGGTTCCAATCCTGTCTTTCAACAGATGAAATACATTTCCTTCTGCTTGAGGGCATTCCTGTGCAATGTTTTACTTTTTCTTATTGGATTTCAAAGAGATATTGCAGTGGTACCATTTGTTTTTCAATTAAATGTTCATATTTCACATCCCTTTCCTTTCCCCCTTGTCTTCACGTGTTATTTAATGGCGATGATTGTAGTTATGGATAGATGAATGGATTGATAAAACAAGGAAAGGAGAAATGAGTGGCAAGGAATACCTGACTGCTTCCGTCTACATGTGGCGCGTAAGGATTCAATGTTGACATACAGTCCCATCTGTAGCACTTGGTGTGGGGGTATATTCAAGGAAAGATGGTAGATCTATATGCACACATGATACTCGTATTCAGTGGTGGTGTTTGGTGATGGTTACCTTAACTTTATTCTGACATAATCCATGTATAATTCCAGTCTAATTCACATCAAGCACTGTGACTTCATCTGTCAATTTTAATGATAATATTTATATTCTGGGTTTATATAGCTCTTAATACATCTATGATGTCTCTATGAAAGCATGTAACAGATAAATTATTACTCCGGTCGTTGGATTCAGGCTTGCCCGTACACAATGTATGCACATTGCCACTCCCTTGGGAGGTTTTACAGATGCTCATTAAAGCTGAGTAAACTGCATTAATGTTCGCATTATATTTGTTTGAATAAAGGCGCAAAGTGGTGCAGTGACGTGCAACTGGATAATATATTCATGATTTAAATGCCAATTACATTTAGCTTATTTTAATATAAACATGTTTAGCCAGTTGTTGGTATGTTAAAACTAGGTGTATAAAGTATCATTTCATAGTCCACCTTGGATTTCAATGTTATCCGTCAACAATACAATGTATACTTTAATATATCATGTACAGTGTATACTTTTTATTATTCATGTACCTAAATATGATTATTTTTGTTTTTTTGCTGGAGTTTTGTTGTGTTCATTTATTACCATACATGACATTTATATCAGATAAATAATTGCCCTATGCTTTTGTCCAATTTGTATTGGTGTAATGTTGTTTGTTATGTTCCTTTGTTTTTTTTATTTAGTGTTGTGTTTCTGTTGCACCGTAGCCATGTTTTGTAGCACGATATACTTTAATCTGAAGAAAAATTATGTTTGTACTGTCAGCACTTTTTTTTTTAATTTTAAGTTTCATTTGTGGATATTAATTCCATATATTGGGTGCCACTTAATTTATATACAAGTATTGAACATCAATTTCAAAGCTTATATTATGTATTAAAGATCTTCTATGGGAACAATATTGGGGTTCTTTCCCAGAAAAAAGGACCAACTAGCTAGTTCCATAAAAGATATATTTGTAAAAGGGTCAATATTTATTTTTAGTTGCACATTTCAGCAGTCAAAAATTTGATTGGGGTGGAATATGGGAAGATGGGAGTAAGACCCAATAGCTATTGATATCAACAATCATAGGTCATCATACTTTTTGTTTCTATAGTATATAATGACAATGTATGAACCTTTAATTTGCATTCATTATGTGATGATTGATGAATGTGATATCAAGGCAGTGTGGCATTTAAGATTTTTTTTTATCTCTGTAGTAGTGTCATGGTCCAGTAAAAACATGTATATTGTTAGATGAGGTATTATGAAATGGTTTAGGATTCAATCGTGACATGGGTCTAGCTACCAACCTGTGGCAAAGACGGTTAATTCCACATTTGCCACACCATACCCATGAGGGAAATGGTGATATGGTAGGAAACCAAAATGACCAGAATAGCAGGTGTCATTTTATTGAAAGCTACACCGAATGTGAAATATTGATATCAATTTGATGAAGTTGAAGATGATTATCATTTTTATTTTGTTATTTCAGGACATTCTGAGACGAGATCTGTACGTGTACAAGGATAGGATAGATCTGGATGATTGCCAGATAGAGGATCTACCTGATGGGAAAGGTAAAACCGTTTTCTCAAAATGTCATCATATAGAACTACATGAACATTTAATAGAGGAAAACATGAACTTGCTCTATTTGGAGGAAGCATTAATTGAACCTAAAGTGAATTTGCATGTTTACTTTGTGCAAAATAGACTACCTGTACCTCTCATACATGTATGATTGCAATATGTGGTGCTTCTTTGAAAAATGTACTTTCTGAGTGTATTTAGTAACTTGTTTGTGATTTTGATTCAATAATGGGCGCCATTTTTTTTGCATTATTTTGACTATGGTATTCAAATTCAAATAAAATTTAGTTTAAAAAAAATGCAAAGTAGTAATCCAAAGGCTAATTGCACAATGTTTACAATTTGTAAAAATAGTCATAGAATAGGATCATCAAAAAAACACAAAAGACTTAATAAGTTGTAAAGTTCATACACACAGAAGAAGAAGTACAGAAGTGTTAGATTGTAGGAAACTGCTAAACTGTATGATATTGCTTCTGAGGCAAAGAATCTCTTTCTCAATTCAAATTTTATACCGCTGTTTGAGTGTTTTATTCAATCATTTATTAATTTGCGATATGACAAACAAACGGTCAGCAGAACTTCATGTCAACCAATGACAGCTTTAGTATGTGTCAATCTATAGCACAATAAATCAAACATGTATCTCATTATATTAACAGAGAACGAATGGAACGTAACGTTGCGCTATGCCTGGAAGATACAGAACTTTGAAGACCAGTCCAAGGTGTACCTCTTCATGTGTAGGAGCCGTAAAGAGAAGAAGAGATGGCTTAGACACTTTGCCAAAGAGAGGAAGATCGTCCATGAAGGCCTTACTCGAGGTAGGTGCAAACTCTTCTTTCTTTAAAGGAAATCTAACCTTGATGGCAGGCTACTCTAGAGAAATGCAGTAGACTGGTGAAAGTTTTAATAAAATCAGAAAAAATGAGAAAGTCATGAAATTTTGAATATGTAATCACTGTAGGTATGGGCTCTTCAAATTGGCTGAATTGGTAATGTCTATGTGATGTAGTGGCAGTCCACTTTCCCATTTGTTCCGACACACAAAATGACTAAAATCTCAATTTTTCAAACATGTATGACTCGGGAGGGTCTTTTCTCTTTAGAACACCAATGAAAATATGCTATCCATAATGTATTTTTGAGTAGTGCCTGTCTGGATTGCAAAGTATATAATAGTTGAAAATGATGGTATGACATTGTGATGAAACCATAATTTTAGAACATGGAATAGTTAACATCTCTACTACTATTGTTATGTAATATAAACTAAAATATAATTTTGATACCTAACCGGTACGTCAAATTACAACTTTTTCTTGACTGTTAGGCCTCTTTGCATTCCGGATGCAGATTTTTGTGCAACTACAGTGCACTATTAAAAGTTACCAGACGTTTTTTTGTATTTCAGCTTCTTCGTTGAAATATGAGTCTACATGTATATAATCGTCTTTTGATTGAAGGTTTTATTACAAAAAGTTAATGCCTTTTGCTCTCCATTTCATCGTAGAGTGAAGAGAATTAGACTTTTGATGATCAGTAGTATATTTCTTCTAATTTTATTTCCTCTCAAACGGCTTTGTATCGTAGTAAGCAAAGGTACTCTTCATAAAAATCGACCCAAGAGAAGAATTAAGAGTAAGCAAGTCTTATTTTTGGAATGCAACTCACGGAATGCTTTTCTACACAAACTGGTTCATTATTAATTTATTCATTTATTTGATTTATCTTAGCTTATTATAATATACGATACTCTTTATATTTTATGATTTACTTTGATATAAGTTTGCATGTTGCATGATTTTTTTTCTCAAGTCATTCTGATTATTTTTATCTTTATATGAACTCAAAACTAGGCATGTGTATGTTATTTTTTTATTCATTCACATTATAATGATTTACACTCATTCACAATTGATATCATCATGGAATAAAATAGTGTAAGTTGTGATTATATTTATGATTATTTGATATTGATTCTTCACAATTTATCGTTAATTTTATCCTAAACTTTATAATAACTTATCTCACAAAAAAACAATTATTTATTTTTATATGCTATATTTTGTACAGTCATTATTATTTTTACCTTATGAACACAAAACTAGGCATGTGTATGTTAAATTATTCATATGCAAGGATATGTAATCAACAAATCTAATCAATGAACTCATACAGGTATGTCACATATAAACACAAACTAAAATCGACTGGGGGAAGATGGTCATGTAGATGGTCCATATTAGATATCAGTCTCGATAATGAACAAAAACGAAGTAGAATTGGTGACTAATGGTTATGTACCGTAATTTTTTGTTAAAATGTGTATTTGATGAGAACAGAAAATTTAAATGAATTAAACTCCCATCATTGGTCATGAAATAATGGTATTAATTAATCAATCAACTGATTCACATTGGATATTTTTACAAGAAGAATGGGAAGAAAAAAAAAAGATGCCAGATTTTAGGTCCACCTTTATTCAGTTCATGACTCTAATGGTATCAGTATAATTAGCTGAGGTTCAATACGCAATGACTCAATTTTGACTCAATATTTTAATATAACAATGCAATAAATTGCAGGGTAAAACATCTTTTCAGTGGAAAGCTTCACCAGACTGGGAAACAAGCAATATTTTGATTTAGGGTATATTTCAATTTTCTGCTGCTAGCCGAATTTTTACCAAATATGGTTTGCAAACTTTAAAAGTTATTTGTTGATGTGTAAGATTCTACTTTGAATACACAATTTCATTGATCATTTACCCTAGAGGCGTGTTCAGATATGACGCAGTGCAAGCCGAGCGGTTTTTTAGAAAATGAAAACGTAAAGTTTAATACGCTTCACATTTCTCTATCCTATATCACAGAGCTTGGTGAATATGTCCTTTGTTTAGCGCAGTTGCTATTCATTTACATGTTTAAAAAAATAGCGCTGGCTTCTATGCAATGGTTTACCGTGTCATAGCTGATCATACCTGAAACGATCTCTAGAATAAAGTACAGTGTGCACTTATGGCAATTACACACTATGAACATGACAGACAAAGAAAGCGGACAAAATATACAGTTCCTTAGATAGACAAAGGAACATCCCTTCACTGCTATTATGTAAAAATGTGTAGAACAGGTGAATATGCATGTGACACCTGTTCTACATATTTTTTACATAATAGCAGTGAAGGGATGTTCCTTTGTCTATCTGAGGAACTGTATATTTTGTCCGCTTTCTTTGTCTGTCATGTTCATAGTGACACCTACATGGCTATACATATATACATATCTGATTTCAATGAATTTAATCACAATCAAATTATTGTGGGGTATTCACAGAGATAGCCTACGTGAGTACGGTACTCAACATTTGTGCATATTCCAAAGGTGTCTTGTGACTATTCCAAAACCTGCTTGAGACTTGCCTGCCATAGCATCTACAAATGCATGCAAACGGAATGAAAATGGAATGGTATGGTTTTGGTGCACAAGGTCATCACTGAATGATCGTTGTTTTGAAGCATCTTCACATGGTATTAATTAATCCATCAAAATGATACTGGTGCCATTTGAATAATAAGAAAAATAATCTGGGGAAAGTTAGGGTTCAGCAATTCTTGTAATTTGACTAATTTTTTTTCTGGATGCTCCTTTTTGTTGTTTACAGGCAGCAGCTTTATGGCCGCTAAGGAAGCTGCGTTGAAAACCACATCCAGTAGAGACAAGCCAAGCAAACCAACAGACAGAGGAGGTAATTAGGATATCATCTTTTTACATCAGTGGATTTTTTTTGAAACCCCCTCTGCACTAGTTTGGCCAGGGGGGATTAGACCTCCCTCCGTGGACACTGGCAGGTGGTTATCTCATCAAATCAGCTCTCAATTAACATAAGAAAAAGGGGATTATGGGTGATCAACAGGTACCGCTTAGGCATTGTTGGCTGTATATAGGGTGCAAGAAGCTACAAGTAGTGCAGTCCTGCTTTAAACTTTCATGACAGGATTGATGTATTTTCAGGGTTTAATTGGTCACATTTTTTTTTTTCTTCCATGGCATCATTATCAAATTGAAACGAAATAGCTCTGAAAAGTATATACATGGACAAGTTTGGTATTGAAAAGTTTAAAAAATTGTGATTAGAATCAATGATTTTTAATTATGCATCCTGGTGCCAACTTAACTGTCTTGGGCAATTTGAACTTTAAATTTTGAATCTAAAATTCATATTGCTAAAAAAAAAGGGGGCCTTTGGTGAAATTGTACAGAATTTACTGCAAAATAACATACGTTACAAGATGAATACTGACATTGCAAATTGTGAAAAGAATCACAAGTTTGTGTCATGTGATCACATGTTCATAAACTGATCTTTTTACTTTTTGCTTCTTCACAGTGACAGTGAGGCGAGCACTATCGATGCCTCATCGGAAAGTGAGAGATCCGAGCGCTAAAGAGCCGGCCTTACAGCTTCCAGGGGCACCCTCTCCGGAAGTAGAACTTGATGCGAGTACGCCAAAGAAGAAAGGACTCTCATTGTTCGGTGTTCAGTTTGGAAAGAAATGAGATTAAAGACTCCCACCTCTGTTTACAATCAACGTGAAGTGACCATTGAATACAAAGAGATTTTCAGTCTTCAATTTCGAAAGGAATGAGATTAAACACTCCGATCTCTGTTTATACATTATTCCATTAATGGACCAATGAATACAAAGAGATATCTGCATTCTTTTTTTTTGGATAAGAAGACATGAAAGATTAAGGAGACATTTAAGAGTCCACCATATTGAAGTAGACGTTTGATCATGATTTGAAAATGGTTGAACCATTCATGATTTCAATAAGATAAAGACTCTCAAGACCCAGTACATCAAAATAACATAAACCTCCGGGAAAGAGATTTGTGAAGAAAAGGAAGATTGAAGAGACATTTAAGTGTCCACCATTTTGTAGTAGACATGATTTGATCATGATTTGAAAATGGTTGAACCATTCATGATTTCAGTAAGACAGATCCATTACATAAAAACAAGAATCTCCAAGAAAGAGATTTGTGAAGTGGTACATTCATTTTGTCTTTCTTCATTGGATGGAGCAATGGTCAAAATTGTGAAGGTTCACCATTTTGTAAGTCAACTTTCGATCATGATGTGTAATGCTTGGAGCACTGAATTCATGACTTATTTATATCATTAGAATGCTTTGTATACAACACTAACATGTATCTGTATCGTCGATAGGAAAAGAAAAAAATTGACATTGCATATTCTTGGGTGCCTTAACCCTTTACCTATGGAAACCAGGGACCCGTTTCACAAAACTTGTCATCAGTGACAAACGACAGTCTTTGTTATAAGCTACTGAAATCCTTGCTTCTGATTGGCTATCAGCAGATTTGTCACTGATTTTTGTCACTTGTCATTGAAAAAATGCTTTGTGAGACGGGCCCCAGGTTATACCTATATTAAGCCGATGGGATTGAGAGAATTCATTTGTCAACGGGTTTAACATGCACTCTTTGGTGTATCCTGGGTGCATCTATTCACAGTATTTTTTAAAAATATATGACACACACATGTGTGCTATGAAATGAATGACACAGTAAGGCTTGTTCTAATATTATTTTATGACGTTTGAAAGTGGCATTTTTTGTTTGTTTGTCTTTTAACAAGTAAATTAATGGCAGGTAGGGATTTTAAAAAAAGTTGCTGTGCACAACATTTGTTTGTTACAAGATACAGAAATGTGTAGCGCTTTGTGCCTAAAACGCTTGCAGTATTAAAACTGCTGAGGTTTACTGCGAGGTGTGAACAAGCCTCAAGACTGTCATCTTTATTCCAGCGATACCTGATGCTCCAGGAGAGTCCAACCTAAGTGGTGCAGGACCCTGTTTCATAAAACCTGATATCGATAACAAGTTACAAGCTACTGTTATAAGCTACTGAAATCATAGCATCTGATTGGCTGAGAGCAAATTTGTCATATAAATTTAAGCATTTGTTATAGATAACAAGTTTTATGAAACAGGG
>BEXV01001961.1:44906-57006 GCA_003118195.1 Hemicentrotus pulcherrimus | reverse complement strand
ACAACACTTCATATTTGTCTGTCATCTTGGTTTGAAAGTAATGCATGACTATTGATGTTTGGCATAGAACACAAAGCTTCTACTGCTGGTGTGGGACACGTGGTATCATGAGGCCTATTACTATTATTTGTGACAAGTTCACAACTTCAACTGCACCTCGATGTAAAATGAAGGTCCATCCCCGCATTGGTTTTCAGCAACAAAACAACAACAACAACAAAACAAGAAACATTTTTTTTTTTCCTTTTTTTTCTTCTTTTTTCTTCCCCCTCAAAATAGGGGTGCATCTTATACACAGAGATTTACGGTATTTATTCACTTTAAAAAGACATATAAATATACAAATGTACATGATTCAAAGGTCCAAGGACCAAAACTGATCATGTCTACAAGTAATAACTAATACAATAAACTTATTGTTACAGTAAATATAAAACAGTGAGCAAAACAGAAAGCTTTTTTATTTAAAACAAGTACAAGTGGGCAATAAAGATGACAAAATAATATGTTTCAATTCAATCAATACAATACCAAAATAAACTAAGAGAAACCAGACTAATAGTCAAGATCGTCAAATCAACAAACTGATATACACTTTAGGGTAATGGTATATGTAATAGATAAACAGACAATAGTATTGAGTAACAAAACAAGATGTCTAGTTCATACATGTATATATGTAATATTACTTAGTAAACTATTTTTAAAGATCAGCGACGCTGGAGTACAGGATGAAGTTCTGCTTGAAGCAGATGAAGCGTCGTTTTATAGAAAGGGTTTTGGATTTGGCTGCTTGAGGGAGTAGTGAATTTTGTGTGTTGCTGATTTTCCACTTCATGGGGGAAGTTTAATGTTTTTGTTTAATTTGTGATACAAGTCCAATGATGTACATGTAAGTAGAAATGATTGTGGTATCTTGAAGTTTATGAGTTATATTGTCTTTACAGCTAGATAGCTTGATGAAATATGAAGTTTATGACACTAATATGAGGTGATGTAATAATGACATGAATGAGTTGTTCACGTGAAAGATTGCACACGTATACAATGAACAAAAGAAGTAGTAGTCTACCAGTAGTATAATTAATGTTTTGAATTACAAATGCTTTTCGACTCCAATGGAGTCTCTGCATCCGTTCAACAACTTGATATTTTAAATTGAAGAAGTCTAAGAGTTTGATGGGAAAAAGGGTGATTCCTTGTATGCATGCACATCACATACCGTGCATGCATACTTTCTCTTGGCCATGTTGAATCGATGATGTACATGTACAACATGGGATGAATTGGGTAAGCAGAATGGGCGCTGGATTGTTCCCATTTAAACAAGAATAAAGTAATTGCGGACAAATCACGTCCTAATTGTCCATACAACATACTCCCAGTTCACCATCTACTTTTATGGGTCGTCCATCTTCTCGAGGATTTATCGCTCATAAATGTAAAAGTCTCCTTACAAAGTCAATATGAGGTCTAAAATGCATCAAGAAAATCAACCCGGAATCTGTTTTACACATTGCAAATGCGCGGATTGGAAATCAGAATCGATCCTTACTCTTGGACCAGTGCCCCTACTGACTGATACTTTTTTTTCTTCTTCTAGATCTACGACGATACTCAGCAGGATCCATAAGTCAGGATTTAGTGCTGAGGAATAAAATAACTAGTTCTTGGTCTAGCTAGACCAGCATCTAGATCTAGATGCTGGGTGGAAGCGCTCCCTTGAAGCCCTCCAGTGAAGTAGCGTCAAGGGTGATCTTTGAAAGTGCATTCCATACTGGTTACGAATACGAGGAATCACCCTTTTTCTAATCTAAGACTTCTTCAAACTAAATTTCAAGTGGTTGAACAGATGCCCAGACTCCAGTCGAAAAAATTGTTAGTCAAAATTGTAATTATCACTTCTTTACATTCCAAAAAAATGTGACCCAACCCACCACTGTTGGAATCGTTTTCCTAGTATGGCTATGCAGGCTCTGCACTGGAGCTCAGCCGCCGAGCTCGCTGGCCTGGACTGGAGTTATCACTAGCCTAATGACTAACCATCATCAATTTGATTTCAACTTTTCAAGACAAACAGTTTAACAGACAGCTTAAACATGACAGTAGAAAAATGAGAAACAGACATCGAAAGAAAGGAAATTAAAGTGGTTTTAAAAGAGGATAGACACTCACCATTGTTAAGTTTGCCTTTCGAACAGATTCACCTTCAAAAACCAGTAAAAGTCGATATTTTTCAAGCTAATACGAGGTGTCTGCTACAAATTTCGTTTCAGGTTGTCAAGCAACAATTTAGGTAAAGTCGAGTATCGAAGCGAATGTGATTTAACATTATGCAGATTTTTGTCTCAAAAGTATTCTATAAATTCATTAAATTAATTTGATAATTAAACTTTAAAAAGTATATGAATTTTTTTAAAGGCGTAATTTTGTCTTTTAAAAATAAATGGAGCCATAGTATCAAGATTATGTTTAAAACTTTGTAGTCGTTTGGCAACGCAATTATAGACCCGCCCTCAACGGTGAATATTGCTTAGTTCAGATTTGCAAAAAAAAGTGATCCAAAACAAAGGCAAAAAACAGAAAGAAGACTTGTCGTGCATCATTTTACTCTCTCAATTCGAAGAAATTAATTCAAATTTCATCAAATAAGTCTATAGATCATACATATTCTATTTAAAGGATTTGAGTGGCCTACATGTCCACGACAAAGACGAGGACGATGTCGATGCCTCAAGCAGCAGCGAATCCGGAAGTTGGCAGCGGTACTTCCACGGCCACTAGCCCCGCAGGAACGGGGCCGGGGACGGCGACGAATGCTAAACCTTCAGACCAGAGACTCTTTTCGTTGAAGAAATGGAACATTGTGGCGATGTGGAGTTGGGATGTAGAATGTGATACTTGTGCAATTTGCAGGGTTCAAGTCATGGGTATGTAGATAGTCTAGATATGAATCTTTTTATCCAGATCTATCTCCAGACTTTTTCTTCACCTTTTTCCTCGCTTTTAAGTTGTTCAGCTGTTCAGAAACGCATCCAAAATTTGGTGCTTGTTCAGTAAGGTATCCAAACTATGACACTTAGTAACTCCGGCAGGGAGATACCCTACTAAAACATACCCAAAATGAAATAAATATTCATTAGGGTCTAAATGTCCAAATAAAGATCTTGAATTAAAAGTTGTTATGTTTATTACCTGTTTCGTGTCAGTTTTCTTGTTATTTTTGGAGTATTTTTCGGGTAAACATGATAAATGTCTACACCTTTTCACAGGTTTACGGCAAACAGCGCCGCTGCACAATACAAGGTCATACTGATGGTGAGTCGCGGGCGGGCGGGCGTGCGCCTGTGTGAAGTTATCTACCGTCATGTCTCAGATTTTCATTACGGTAGATAACTTCACACAGGCGCGCGCCTGCCCGCCCGCAACCCACCATCTGTAATTTTGTATGTACTTGTATTGTGCTGCGGCGCAGTTTGCCATGAAACCTGTGAAAAAGTATACTAATATCCGAAAAATACTCCAAAAATAACAAGAAAACTGACACGAAACAGGTAATAAACACAACAACTTTTAACTCATGATCTTTATTTGGACATTTAATGAATATTTACTTAATTTTGGGTACCGTATGTTTTAGTACAGTATCTCTACGCCGGTGATAGGGTCAATTTTTGGATATGTTTCTGAACAAGCACTCTTTTTTTCCTTTCCCCTGAAAATATGGCCTTGTTCAAAATTCAAGTTCAATTCAACTAACGTTTCCAAGTTCAATTCAATTTATACAAAGATGAAAGTTCATTTTGATTTTAATTTTCAGCACAGAAGGATTCTTGAGTCTTGTTTTTTTTTTTGCCATTCCCATGACTAGACTATATTCATTCTCTTATTCAAAATGGTTAATTCAAATACTTTCCTCGCGTACGTGATTACACAAGGCCGAATAGCGAGAGTTTACAATTATACAAAAATAATACAATGCCATTTCAAGATACAATGTACTATGTTAAAAACATTGACCATAAAAAGACATTATTTGAGTATCATGGATTAAGTTATAAGCAACTGCAAATGCATAGAATGATCATGTAAAGACTAAAGAGCCATTAAAATCAATAAGACATGTTGAGTTAATGTTAAATAAGGTAAAAGGGATCAGGGAATACCCAACTATGATTGAAGGAGAGAGCGACAGGGAGGCAGCAACTGAGCAAGGAGAAACAAAAAGGGAAGAAAAGAGATTTTTTAAAAAGGGGACATAAAGCATGAAGAAAGGAAAAAAGATGTGTGTGAGGAGAGAAAAGGAGATAGATTGATAGAGAGAGAGAGAGAGAGAAGGATAGAAACAGAAAAAGGGGAGATTTTAAAGGTACAGTACGATGTCCCATTTGCAGGCCAAAAAAATGAAAAGGTTAAATTTCAACAGCATTTGAAAGACAAAACAGATTTAGAACTTCCCTAAAAAAAGGGGGGCTTGAAAATATCTTTAAGTGGGAAAATAACTACTATTACTGTAGTTGTAAGAGCTATAGACCTACATGTACATGTAAAGCCAGTAAGTAATAGTCTTATTTTCAGACCATTGTACTGAATCGTCGTACATTTTGTGCTGCGCAAAGATTCAACCAGTTTGATTTTGGCCATTACAAGAAGTGGGTTATTGATGCAGACAAATCCTCATGTACCCTTTACAGCTCATCTCATACATGTTTTTACCAAAGAAGAAAAAAGCCAGTCAGTCACTCAATAGTGTCTGACGGTAAAGTCTAGCAAGTAAACAGGTTTCCTTGCATAATTTGAATATTAGGACACTGCTAACGTTTAAATTCCACAGATAGGACATGCATGACATATTCATAATTCCTGCAAAGTTTTACAGAATTTGATGTTGGCTGCAAAAGGTACATAGTATATTTAAAGGAGTGACATGAATATAAGATGCAAGAAAATAACATAATCCTTGATTTAATTTGTACATGTAATGGCAAACAGAAGGTTTACCGGTATGCCTTTTTTTTTCCCATTGATTTTCATTTAGTAGTCTGATAAGGAATTGCATTGACCTATCCAGTTTTTTGTGCAAGGTTGACTGGAAGACTGTACCTTAAAGGCACACTGTCCTACTTGTAGCTACTTGCTCCCTCTATATATAGAAAACTTCCCCAATCGGTGCCTGTTGGTCCCCCATGATCCTCTTTTTTTAATGTTAAATGAGAGCTGAGTTGATGAGATAGCCACCTGTCACAGTGACCTCGCTGGCTTGATGGGTGGTCTAATCCCTTCTGGCTGAAGTAGTAAAGCCTGCCTTTAAAAAATGTCTTCATTGTTGTCTACTAATAATACATTTACAAAATTACTACCGGTAGATGAAAATGAAGTATTTAAACACTCGTTTTACCCCATGTTCATGTTTGATAGATCTACCACCTGGACCAACCTTCGCTAAGTCACACTTAATAGTTACATGAGGATTTGAGCTCACCAGGTTATCTCAGGTAGCCTTTTGAAGGTGGATATGTCTTGTTAATTTTGTGCATCTGAATCTGAAAATAATGCGGCTCAACACTCCTAGTGGAAAATATGAGTCGGGCTGGGTGTGTGCATGAAATAAAATGAAATAATGCTGTTGCACATGAGCGTTTGATAAGTCTGGAACTTGCATGTTAACAATGGATGATGGTAGAGAGTTCCAGTCTGTAAACTTTTTTTACAGAAGGAATTAATATTTGAAGGAATTTTTGTTTGAAGTTAAAATAATTTCAATATAAGTCATATTGTGTGATCTCCTCGTTGAATGAGTAAGAGGGTGAGGCAGATGTCGCCGTGGAACGGAGAGGTACCTTTATGAGCTTTGAAGAAGGTACATGTACATGTAGTTAGTCTAGTCAATCCTTCTTCAATCAAGTAACACTACAGGTACTTGATCTGCCACTCATCATTCTTGACAAATGTAATGTTGTGTTAAATGTAGAGTGGGGAAAAAAAAACTTGTGTTACATGAACAGTATTAGTATTATGACTCATTGGTGTTTTTTCTTTTCTTCTTTTTCTTCAGATGCCTGTCTGAGATGCCAAACAGAGAACAAACAAGAAGAATGTGTCGGTATGTATCTACATCGATTTTGCCTTTCCTTATTTTAACTCATATTACATTGTAGGTAACCTTTAGATCTTGTAAAGTAACTGCATATCAAACAAGAGACAAATGTGTTAACACCATTCTGAACTGTTTATCGTGTTGCAAATGGGATTTGGGACTTTTATTTTTTTTAATGCACAAACAAACCTTGTTTGAAAACTCCCTGAAAATGAGTAACAGAAGATACAGGACTAGGAAAAATACTGGATTGATTAGTCCAACATCATTTGCTCCAAGAGGAGTGCTGCTAAAAAAACAAGGTTATTACAATACTGTAAAATACCCTGTAGCAGCTTGTGTGAAATTATTACCCCAGTTTTATTGCAATATTCAGTTCAGGGTTTTCATTTTATGTCTCATTCTATTGTACTGGGAAGTGCAATGTCGCCCTCTACAATTTTTGAAGTTGTAAGGTAGGATGATACAGTGGGGTTTGTTCTTTTTCTTTCTTGTATGTCCCAATTTCTTGCTTGTATCTAATGTATCTTTGTTCTTATCTTTTTCACCCTTCTGTCCCAAATTTTCATTCCCTACCCTTCATTTACGGTCATTCTGTTCTTTCTTTTCTCACCCTAGATGTATCTGGCTTCTCTTTGGTCATTTTTACCATTCTATTGTGTACTTGCATGTTATTTTTGTTATTATTCATATGTTTGATTGAAACAAACACACTTACAATATTTACAAACAATTATAAGAATACTTGTATTATTCATTAAAACAAAAAATGATTTGTTTGCTTTCTCTGTTTCTGTTCTCTTCTTATTTATTATATGCTCTTCTCTTATCTGTTTGATACAGTTGTATGGGGCGACTGCAACCATTCCTTTCATAACTGCTGTATGTCACTATGGGTCAAGCAGAACAACCGCTGCCCTCTATGTCAGCATGAGTGGATGGTCCAACGCATTGGAAAGTGATACAACCAATCAAGCCCTTCGAACGTGTGTGTCAGATCAATGCTGCCCTCTATGTCAGCGATAATGGATGGTTTCAGGCATTGGAGAGTGGAACCAATAAACATATTTGATAAAAACTGTATAACTTTGGACATTACAGGTCCTAAAATAGCACAGATAATAAATATGATTGACTGACAGGCATTGATGTAGAGAGTAAATGCAAACGACATGTTGCTGTACAAGGTCATAACTTGGTTCAGTCACTTCAGTGGCCTTCCACTATGTCAGCAGGAGTTTGCACATTAGTGCTTGCAGGCCAGGTTTATCTCTACGGGTGACTTGAATCCACTGAAAAGGATTGATTAATAGGCATTGAAATAGACAGTAAACTACATAGCTCTGAAAATCTATTCAAACAAAAATGTGTGTAGAATATGAAAAACGTTGGTCATTCTGAGTCGTACCATCAACATTTGGAAATACTAAACTTTCTCCTTTAATTCTGCCCAAAAATGAAGTATGAGTTCAATTTGGGCTTTAATAAATAGAACCTACGATGTGTACATTATGCTGATAGTTTTCACAGCCACAGTTCTTAATGCCCTCATCAAATTTGGATTAAAAAAGACACTTTCTTCAACTTTCGAGTAACCACCTCCTACCACTACACCAAATTGTTTGATATTAATTTATTACAACGATAAAGCGGATTTACCCAGGTAATCAAGTTTGCCATTATTTAAAAAAATACTCTGAGCAATATGTAGTTCAGTGACCTCTTGAGAGTCCTGACCTCTACTTTGACCTGGAAAATTGACCTTTGGGATCACCTTGTGAGGTCAAAAAGTTATACAACTGGACATAAATGCTCTGGATTGAAAAATAATGGGAATTTTTTTATTTTATTGCTTATGTAATTAATATGTCTTGATTCATCAGAATCAACAAATTTAGCCCTTTGTTCAGAGAAATAATCAATTAAAAGTTCAAGAAAATGCCCTATTTTGCCAGCATGGCTCAAAAGTGCATGTCATAATGTAAACAGTTAGTCCGATGGGGCTAAAGCTTAAAATTTCAGAGTTGAAAAGAAAATCTAAGTTCCTCCACATACATATTTGTCATTTTGAAAGGGGCTGGAAATTAAACGATGATTTGATTTGAAACAGAATGACCAAGTTTATTTCCTGCAGAAATCTTGTGCTTTTTACCAAAAATATTTACACAGTAAATATGAAGGGGAAATTTTGAATAAAGCACCTTCGAGTCATTGAGGATGATAATATTTCAACATGTATTAAGGCTTGTTCACATCACATATACATGTACATGTATATGCCAAATAAACCGTGCTTACTGCGTCCTGCACTTTACATTTTGTACAAATAAAAAGATTGAAAAAAAAAAGCATACCTACATGTGTATGTGAAAGAATTGTAGCCATGAAGTACATGTACCTACCGGTACACCTTGTATGTAACAGAGTACCTGGTGTATAGAGAAGCCACAAATTTCATAACAGTTTTCAATCGTAGTGTTGGAGAATTTTTTTCTTCGCTAGAATTATATCCTTGAACTGTTTGCACCAGTCTCATGTAAACAATATTCTAATGAGTAAGCCCGCTGGCTCAACTCTCCTGGGTCATACCCACCTGTTGTTATGTATAGTCATGCATCAATTGTGCAGACAGGTTGGTTGTTCAGTGTTGAGACAGTTGATTTCAAAGTTTACTTTTAACAAGTTCACAGGCAATTTTTCATAATCTTTTATTTATGACTCGAGTTGGACATTCTTGTAAAGGAGTAAAGGGGAATTTTTTTTTGTTGTGGTTATTGCTATTTAGTGCATATTTTTCTTTAAATCCAAAGGCAAAGTACCGGTATAAGGCTTTTTTCTTGTTAGGCATCCAGAGACACCCCTCCCATCATACACTTGCATAGGAAGTGATAGGCTTATTTTGTGCAGGAGAATTGTAAAACACTTTACTGTTCGATCTGACTACAATACGATTTTGGAAGATTTGCAGTAACATTTGATACAAACATTCAAACATTTAAACTCATAATGGGCGTGGATCTGAATACCGGTAGTTATATGTTCGATAAAATCAACATTTTTCATGGATTTCATGCTTCCTAGAAGGAGGAAAAGCTCTATATCGGCTGAGAATCTTGGTGATGTCAGACCAGGAGGGCGATTCACTAGACTTGTCATCAGTGACAAATGACAATTTGTGTTATAAGCTACTAAAATCCTTGCTTCTGATTGGTTATCTGCAGATTTGTCACTGATTTTTTTTGCATTTGGCATTGAAAAAAAGGCTTTGTGAAACGGGTCCCAGTATGTGTGATTGGCTAGGATTTGAAGCTGATCCGGCTTTTTATTTTGACTAGAAGTCTGAGTTGAATACACTGAAATTCTGGTTATTAGTATTATCATTATTTAGACCCTAAACCAGGAAGATGGTGTTTGTTTAGAATTTAGCATTTAATATGGTTGCCCTTCATTCGTAATCGTCTCAGGAGGATCGTGTTGAGATTTAACTCCTTCCATTTCCACCATTTACATCAGGAAACACTTACATGTACTGCAAAAATATGACCTAAAATAGCACCTTCAGAATCAATGCTTGCTTTATTATGTGTTTTCCATGCTGAAATTTAGGAACTGCGACGAGTTGGTACTACATGTATATACATGTACTTCTATTTACTTTTAAAATTCTGTATACTTCTATATATACATGCACTAAAGATTACCGACAGTCCTTTCCAGGACTCCCCGATCCTCCCCCTTACATGGTGCAACCGTAAGACTTCTGTACATGTACACAAAGTAAAATAAATTTGTCTCATTGTTAATATTACATGTCTTTTTTTGTGTGTAAAAGTTGATTTCGTTGTTAAAATACATGTACTAATCATGAGATTAAAATCATATACTAATGACACTTTACAGCACTTTATTATTCATGTTTTATTCAATGTTAAGCCCATTCTTAAGTGCTAAGTCAGACACTGCATGCTAGGTTACACTAATGCAGGATCCGGTTACATATTTCCCATGCTTTTTACCGACTTCATAATTCTTTTGACATCTGTTTATCTTCTCCTACATCGTCATAAGTCAGTCTGGTTTGGGGGAAGTTTCTTGGCAAAAGTTCAACTCGATTCCCTTGTAACACTTCCCAGGGACAATGGCTTTGACCTCGATTGCCGGGAATGCAAGAAGATTAGAATCAGAAGAATGTTTTGATGTGAGCCAGGTACCAGTCATGTTTTTGTAATCTTGAAGTCATTCATTTGGGGGACTTGGGCTGTGCATAGATATTGGAAGCCTTCTCGTGATTTTTGGAGGGAGACGAGAAGGAGGAGGAGGAGGAGGAGGAGAAGAGGAGGAGAAGGAAGAGGGAGAGGAGGAGTAAAAGAAGAACAAGATTATGATGATGAAGAAGAAGACAGGGAAGGAGTCAGAGGAGGAGAAGGAAGAGGAAGAGGAGGAGTAAAGGAAGAACAAGATTATGATGATGAAGAAGATAGGGAAGGAGTCAGAGGAGAAGGAAGAGGGAGAGGAGGAGTAAAAGAAGAACAAGATTATGATGATGAAGAAGAAGACAGGGAAGGAGTAAGAGGAGGAAAAGATAAAGAAAAGGCTTACTTAGTTTGAGCACATAATTTCTGGGTCGAGTCTTTGGTTTATGAATCATGAGATAAAGAGTCAAGATTTCAACCAAACGCTGGAGATGAAGATTACACGGTTTCTATCTTTCACTATTGCTTGATTGCATAGATTGACTTTCATGTTTTAGCAGTGAGCAATTTTTTATATCCTTCAAGATATTTCCAGCAAAAATCATAGGAAAATCTTGTTCATGTTGGGCTTTACATCAAGACCCCTGTTACACATGCGTCGGCTTTTGGATGCAGTTATGCACTTCAATGATTTCATGATACCTTCACAACTGAAGTCGAGACCTGCAAGACAAAACTCCATAAATTTGGAACAATTGACAAGTAATTCCTATCATTGACTCATTATTGAACCAGATAGCATTTGCATGAAATTATTTCAGAAAAGGAAAAAAGATGATTAGGTGAAAAATGAAAATGAAAAATGAGAATATATTGCCACACTGTGATAACATACTTATCAATTTATTTATTTTTTTTTTTTTTAATCTTAGGATTTTTATCTTGGAATGAAAGACAATACTCCATGAATTAGGAACAATTATTGACAAGTAATTCCTGTCATTGACTCATTATGAACTAGATTGCATTTGCACAAAATTTAAAGAAAGAAAAGTAAAAGTGAAAAATGAGAAAATATTGCCACTCAGTAATAACATACTTATCACATAAGTACATAAACATGTCTAAATGTTTATGTGTCTTTTTTATCTTGGGATGAAAGACAATACTCCATGAATTAGGAACAATGGACAAGTTATTCCTGTCATTGACATCATGGACTAAATTGCATTTGCATGAAAAAAGGGGTGCAAAAGGGAATAGCGAAAGTGAAAAATGAGAATATATTGCCACTCGGTAATAACATACTTATCAATTTTCATGCACATAAACATGTCTGAATGTGGTTTTTATCTAAGAATTTGAATGGATTTGTTGCATACGTGCCCTGTTAATGATCTCTTGACCCTGTTTAAAGCCCCTCTAAAATGTTGGGAGCCCTAAATTCGCCAAACAATTGATGTGACAGAGGATGTCATGTAATGCAAAGATTTCCCCCTATTCAAACATATTTGAATACAAATATTAAATTTTGGTTTGCTGTTGTATGCAGAAAACCTAAATTGTGTATTCTTTCATGAATATTCGACTTCAAACACGTTTATTTTAAAATCCTTGCAGAAATGTGTCCTCTTTAACATTATGGTACAGTTCAATTGAAATTTTGCCATCAAGTTGTTGGGGCTCCCAACACTTAAAGAGATGGTTGAGTTCTGGGAAGAGGTAAAAAATAATTTGTGAGCGTTATCATTGTTATTATGCAAGGGTGGAAGAACATCAGATTAAACATGTTCCTTGAAAAGCATGGCTC